>VKOC01047395.1:0-53306 GCA_009364415.1 Spea multiplicata
CCCTCTCCTCCGTGCCGGCTCTGGTGGCCGCGTATTGGAGGGGGGTCTCCCTCTCCGTGCCGGCTCCGGTGGCCGCGTATTGGAGGGGGGTCTCCCTCTCCTCCGTGGCGGCAACGTGGGAGCCGGGGGCAGGTAAGTAACAGTTTTACTGTTATTCTACACATCATTTCATTCCCCCATTATCATGCTCTCCAGAGTTGAATGGGTTAAACATCATTTGAATTGTATCAATCTCTATACCTAGTAATTGTTATGATATTGATACTGTTTTTTCATACGCTAATGGAATCCCAAAATATATTAATAACCTAAAAATATGAATTAAGCAATGTCAAGCAATCGCTACTATCTGTTTTACCAATGAATATAAAAACATTAAAATAATGAACTGACCAGTGTAAGAAAGATGGAAAAGCTTCAAAATAAAAACAAGAAATAGCACAACACACTGTAAGACAAGTATCCAAATAAAATGCCCCTTCAAACTGAAAACCTAAAGATTGAAAACAACCTTTGTTTTCCCTTCTATTATATCACAACATCACAACTCATTGCTCTGTCTTTTTAACTTTGCATGAAATTTCCTATAAGACAACTTTGTTTCTCTCACAAGTTGTTACACTATGTTTGGATCCTGGTGCATGTAATGCTGTGAATACCATGTTCAACCATTAAGAAATTAGATTGCCATATTTGCTTGATTATAAGACAAGGTTTTTTCAGAGCAAATGCTCTGAAAAATACCCTTTGTCTTATAATCGAGGTCATCTTCTAATCAGACCTCAAATGACATCTAAGACTAAGATGCAGGGGACCTGGATCATCCAGTCTGGTAACCTCAGCTGCTGCCGGCACTTACACCAGGCGTCTATCACCGAGCGCAGGAGAAAGTGCCGGCAGTAGCGTAGGTTGTCTACACGCATCGCTCATACCTTCCCCGGCTGCCAGAGAGGAGAATTCCCCACAGCAACTCCCCTGTTACTGCTTGTACTTCCGCCGTAGCTTCTCTGACGCAGCACATAGAAATTCCGGCGGAATTCCGCCCTCCACCCGCTTCAACCCAGCTTAAAATCACTCAAGGGAGCCGGAGGTCTGTTAAAGACCTCCGATACCGCTCCCTTGTGATCCCCGCGGCAACAGCTGCTGTGCGTCGGGGTTTGTTGTCAGATCCCGGCGCACAGCACTGAAGCCGCGCCCACCGCTGTCCGTGCCCTCTGACCCGGAAGAAGACAGAGAAGACAAGAACTGAAGAAGAGGAAAAGAAGCTGAAAGAAGAAAGGAAAGGTAGGAAAGCATTAAGTGAGAGTGGATTGGTATGTGTGTGGTTTGGCATATATGCGTGGATTGGTATATATGTGTGGTTTGGTGTATATGTGTGGTTTGGTGTATATGTGTGGATTAGTATATATGTGTGGATTAGTATATATGTGTGGATTGATAAGTATATATGTGTGGGTTTGGTATATATGTGTGGTTTGGTATATATGTGTGGATTAGTAATAATCTGTGTGGTTTGGTATATATGTGTGGGTTTGGTATAATAATGTGTGGTTTGAGTATATATGTGTGGATTGATATGAGTGTGTGGATTTGGTATTCGTGTGTGGTATTGGGTAATGCGTGTGAAAGCCGATTGGTGTATATGTGTTCGGATTGGTATAAAATATGTGTGGATTAGTATATATATATGTGGATTGGTGTATAATGGTGGATTGGTAAATGATATGTGTGAATTGGTCATAACGTGTGTGGATTGGTATAACGTGTGTGGATTTGGGTATGTGTGTTGGATTGGGTGTAATACGTGTGTGGGATTGGTATAAACGTGGTTCCCGGATTGGAATATCGGATGTGTGTGATTGTATACGTGTGTGGATTGTATGCGTGTGGTGGATTGGGATGCGTGTGGATTGGCTAAATAATTATTGTGGATTGGGTATATATGTGTGGATTGGTATACGTGTTGTGGATTGGTATACGTGTGTGGAGTTGGTTAAATACGTGTGTGGATTGGTATACGTGTGTGGATTGGTGTATACGTGTGGATTGGTATGCGTGTGTATTGGTATATGTGTGTGGATGAGTATGTGTGTGGATGAGTATGTGTGTTGATTGGTATATGTGTGAATTGGTAAGGGTGTGAGAGTGATGGGTGTTATGCTGTACCATTTCCAATGTCTTTTTCATGATCTAATTATGCTCTAAAAGTACATCATAACTCCCATCACTCTATACTGTTCCATACAGTGGCAGAGCTGGGAGGCAGAGGCCTTGCACCCCCACCACAGGACTCCTGAAAGGTAAGTGAACTTCAAAGAGGGAGAGGGTAGATAGTTAGGAGGGGTAGATAGGGAGAAGGGAGTGAGACAGGGGAAAGGGGGTAGATAGGGAGAAGGGAGTGAGAAGGGGTAGATAGGGGAAAAGGGTAGATAGGGCAGAAGGGATAGATAGGGCAATCATACTCCTATCATGCCAAGTCTGCGAGTACATCCTGGAATCTGGATATGCCTGGGCATGATAGGAATGTGATTGCTGTTCCGGCGCTCAGCTGTGAAGCGCGCACCACGGGAAGACGGACGCCTCCCGCTCCCACTGCAGGACTCAACAAGGTAAGTAAGGGGAAGGGGCAGAGGGGGATCAGTGAGAAGAGGGGGCAGTGAGAAGGGGCAGAGGTGGTAGATAGTGATACAGGGGGATAGATAGTGAGAAAGGGGAGTTTTGTTACAAGTTTTTATTCCTTTTTTGGGATGGGGGGCGCCAGAGGAGTAGTCCGCACAGGGCGCCAGAACACCTAAGGCCGGCTCTGGCAAACTATATGCAGTAGACAAATGCGTTGGCCCCGTCGTCTGTCCGTATATTATACATTCAGGTTAGCGCTGTTCCCTTGTATTTCTGCCTGCCCTGACTTTTTGAGGCCTGGTCTTTCCTTTTTTCCTGCCTGCCCTGACTTTTTCCAATGACTCTACATGGCCAGGTCTTTCCTTATTTTTCTGCCTGGCCTGACTATTTTTAGTGGTTCTACTCAGCCTGACTGTTTAGTGACTCTACCTGGCCTGACCTTTCCCTGTATTTCTGCCTGCCCTGACTCTTTTTAGTGGCTCTACTCAGCCTGACATATCCATGTATTTCCACCTGCCCTGACTTCTTCCCGTGACTCTACCTGACCTTTCCCGGTATTTCCTCCTCACCTAGCTTCTTACAGTGACTCTACCCGGCCTGACCTTTCCATGTATTTCCACCCACCCTGACTCTACCTGGCTTTACATGTCCAGGTGATTTTACCCAACCTATGTGTCTGGTCTGATGTTTGCCTGTGACTCCACTTGGCTTGAATCACTCTACCTGTCCCGATGATTAAATATGACCTTCCCAGACCATTCCAATGTCATTTTCTCTGAGGTTCTCTATAAGCCCAAATATCTCACACTATGACAATTTAAGCACATTGAATATAAATGTGATAAGAAAAAGGCTCATTTCCAGGTGGAAAAATGACTTCATGGACAGCGGTGACTTAGCCGGTCATTTTTTTTCTGCAAATACAGCTACCCCAGAGGCAGCGTTAACCGAACATTACAAGACACTGATTGGAAACATGAATTATATGGACAGGAGACAAATAGAACATTGATTTAAATGTGCAACGACACGGAATATAATGACGGAGAAGACAGAAGGTGTGACTTATATAAAGATCCATGCAAACATTAATACAATAAGGGAGATCGCGGAAGACATATATTATAATGACATAAAGAAATGCAGCCATTGATTTTACTGACAACCAAATAGGCATCTGTAATGGAAAGATACAGCGTAGACGTATAGATTGAAATCGTTGCTTGGATGGGGAAAGTCATGTATAAGATTAAACAATAATTAAACCTGGCACCGAAAAAAGAGCACATTTGTTAAAAAGTGATAGTTTTCTGGCTAACTGACTTCTAAAGTAATAGTACTATATACAGGGGAGGGCTGGCAGCCTAAGGCCTGGGGGGGAAAGTCTAGTCAAGCGGCCCATCAGCCCACCATCCATGCCCATCTTTTCCTGATTCTCTATCGCATATTCTTGTAATGTGATTGGGAGTAATCAGTACACAAAAAAAACTTGGGACGCCTGAAGCCACAATTTACTGCCACTCATCCTTTTAATAAGATACGCAGATTGAAATATAGTAAATAACACAAAACCTTCACTTTTCCTCTCACTGATTTCTGGGCCTGGAAAGTATGTTCCTCTGAAGTGTCTACAAATTCAGGAGGGCGTTTCATCTCTGGATTACTAAAAATTAAATAGTTTAATTTATTCCTACAGAAATTAAAGTGCCAGGAAACAGATGGTCAAATACACACCAGGACAGGCTCTGCCATTCCGACACCCATATCAGTAAGGGTTAGTCTACACAAAGCATAAAAAACGCTTTCCACACTGGTTTGTTTTTTTGTGTATTGCCACAAGTGCATTTCTGCCCCCAGCCACCCACCCCCTCCAAAGGCTGAGGCTAAAGAAATTCCAAGGCAAGGATTATACCCCCTCAATGCACATCTTGGGGCTAACTGAAGAAACCCATACTACATAGTGCTGCCAAAGAAATCTTTAAGGCGAGGATTATATCGCCCATGCACATACTTTGGGGCTAACTGAAGAAGCCCCCACCAAATGTGAGTAGCCCCTTGCGGCCTTCATTTTATAAAAAATAAGTTTTAAGAGACATATTGCACTATTGTGTTTCTCTTTCTTTCATATATTCACATCCGTGAGAGCGCAGCCACTTACCCCCTTGTGAACTACTCTACCTGTCCAAGCCAAGAAGAGGAAACCTTGGCAAGTGGTTCTACTGCTACATCTACAATAACTTTGTTTTTAAAAAGGACTTCTTTTAAATGTATTTATTTATTTAGAATTGCTTTTAGCGCTTTTATCCTACCGCTTTTGAGTTTGATCTTCAGTGTGACCGACCAATGGTCAGTGACCTAAATGGTCATTAGTCGCTGATCAGCAATTTATTAGATAAAAAAAATAAAAAAGCACCTTTGACTTCCAGGGCATTGATCTTCAAGAATTTTTTTTTTTTTTTTAAACTCTTTCAATGCTGCTGTGCAATATTAACCTTTTAATGCCGCAATCGCGTTGTCGAGATCACTACATTTAAGGGTTTAATGCCGGACAATCACTCTCATGGAGCGATTATGAAGCATAAACACATTTTTACTCGGGTATAATATGAACCCCCGTCCTTTTTACCCCCTGGGTAAATTGTGCATATTATACCCAAGATGTTTTATTATATTCATGTTTCTACTTTTTTCTTCAATGAAAAAAAAGAGAAATTGGATTTTACACCATCGGCTTCCGGCAAAATAAATGAGATTCAAGGTTTTATGTATAGAAAATGACTGCCGAAGCATTATATAATCTCCATTATATAACCGATTGGAAGCGCCAGAGGCACCGTGGGGCGATCATAATACACGAGAATACATACTATACTTCCTTGTTCATACGGTTCTCCTTGCGTGTAGGAGCGGTTACAGCTGGAGGTAATTTGATTTATACAAAGTGTCACATGCTGTGGGTTTAAGCGTGACATAGATCACGGACACGGGGAAGTTCCTTGGCCGAATCGCAGCGAATCCCGCCTTGGCTCCGTTATTTGTATGGTCAGAGCACAGTTCACAGAAGCGGATGAATGAAAGGCAGACATTGCGGGCAGTTCATTATTACAGATCAATGGGTCGAAAACGTGAAGGCTTTTTTGTTTCTGAAAGGGTCGTTGGATTTAAAACTGTGCGGGAAACCACTTAATCTCACATTTTTCCTGTTTCTCTAGCACGTGAACTGGACAGCGACTGACTTTGCGATGCGATGTTAATGCATTCTTGTAGACTGTTACTTTCGCCTACAAAATGCAGTCACGTTCAGGAAGCAGGTGTGAAATGTAACATATTGTATATTTTTAAAAAAAGGTAAATTGTTATCACTGCAAGCATCACCTACAGAGGCTTTGACTTTCGTTGCTCAGCATGCGGCCCCCTCGGACAGAGCCAACACAAAATCCCCACCTACCCTAAATAATCCCGCCGACTCCCCATCCAGTATTATAATTCAAACACCAAGACAAAGAGGCTGAGGCACCTATGACACCCCCCCCCCCAAAACCACCCATGCTCACTGCAGAGCGTCGGGTTATGACATCATATGCGGGCACTCAGTAACTTAAACAATCTATGGAGGCCATGCTGAGTTGGCACAGGTTGGGGAGACCATGGATCTCCCTTGTGACTGGCTCATTGTGTAAGAGGACATGATTGGGGCCAAGAGGATGATCTGCGCCCCCCAGGTTTTGCATTGGAGGGGGCTGCCACTCCCACGGACATGTCAACTTCGGCCTGGTCGGCCTAGGCCAGAATAAGACTCTACATGGGGGACTTCTGTTAAGTAGCTCACCCATGTGCCAAAGAGAGTTTTTGAACAACTTAAATATCTATGGATGTTTAAAAAAAAAAAAGTATAAGTCTCCTAAAAAAAACAACAACAAATTAACGAAAACTAATTGCAATACTGCCAAAATTTCATTAAATTTGTTTGTTCATTTGCATGCAATAGACGACCCATCTCCCTCTCACACATTTATTGGGATGGTTGCCAGTAATTACAAGATGTTGCTTTATCTGAGGTCATGCAGGTTTAAACAAGCTATAATTGGCATTTTCGGCAGCATTCCCAGGAAATGTGGTTAAGGTTCAAAGTGGGTACACGTGTTAAGCATTCAATCTAGGAGGTGCTGCCTCACATATTTTGGGGCCTCAATTTTTTTTCCTGGATTAAAAAAGCCCACGGATTTCATCCGAACCTAAAGGGCAGGAAACGAAGTATGTTGCCCAAAAACAAATTGGTAAAAACAAAACGACAAATTCGTCCAAAATGATCATGGACCTCGTGCACAAGTCTATTGTCCACTAACATGGAATTAAAATTTAGACGCTCTTCTACACATCAAAACTGTACGGATGGCGAATATGTTGATTTTTAAAAGCTATAACGAACTATTTTGGGGTAAACCCAAAACATTTACCAAATTGGACTTTTAAATATTTGTAGACATTTGAATTTTGAAACAAGACAATTTATTTGGCTTTTTTTTTTTTTGCAATTTGATTTTTTTAAAAATATTTGAAATAATAATATTGCAAATATTTTCCGATCATCAGTCACCAAAGTGATACTTTGGGAACATTGCAGTTTCTCTAAAACGTTCCGTATCTGACGAGATTGTGACAGCTTTCAGAGATTACGTTCACCCAGCCATTAAATTGAGTTAGACATTGTGAAAATGTTATGGGTTTAAAGGTTACGCAATCGAAGTGTCGCTTAAGTGGACGAGTCACAGAATGATAGAGATGCATGGGACAGAAAATCAAGGCATACCAAGAACTCCTAAAGCCTAAATAGTCCGGGTTCTTTAGAAATCCCATTCCCTGCACGTCTTCAAATGTAGCTGCTGAACATTAGCTCATTCACAATCCTCTGCTCATTCAATCCTGGCAGCAAAACGACTACAATTAAACTTTAAAAAGTGATATAACTTGCCTGTTTTTGCCTTTTTTTTACTACTGTGAGAAATCCTGCATTTTAGTAAAATAAAATTAGGGATAAACTAGAAAATTGGGTTCCTTTTATGAGTCAACTGCCAAGGGTTGTCTTTTCCTATAACCCAGCTGGACACTCCTGTGTTCTCAGCCTCCATCAGGCCTCGCATCAAAAATGGTCCGACCCGGGCCCTTTTATTTAAACGGAGTCCGGAACATATAATGTTACTCTGAGCTATAAATGGGGCCGAGTGCTAGGAATCTAGAAACATGAGTTAGATAAAGATTTACTTTGCGATGTAAGAGAGCAAGCAGATTTCCGCCTGTGTTCCCCTTAAATGCTACTTATTTCCCGTAACCCTTTAATACATTATACAGGGTCCATTATCATTATTTTACTTTTGTTTCGCAACACTAAGGTTCGTATCCATTCTAGATTATTGTATTCATTAACTTTCCACTCTCTCTGCACAAATACATTTGGGGATGATCTTACCTTATCAGCCCAATCAAGATTCTCCTAAATTCTTCAAAAAACCAGAAGGCTTAAGTATTGTCAGCCATCAAACGTACTGGGTTACATCTCCTTCAGTGCTGCTCTTTTATCATTTAGAAATCTGTCAAGCTTTCCACAGTCCATGATCTCCAATCAGCAGGATCATTTGCTTCCCACAACTTTCTAACCTAGTTTTTGAATAATCTCTTACAAAAGTTCTAAGGGAACAAACAAAACTGTGTTTTGTTCAAGGGGGAATGAGTATGAAGAGTTCTCTTTGGTTTCCCCATAACAAAAGACAATAACCTAGTAGGGAAATCATATCAGCAGCTCAAGAAAGCTTTTTAACCCCTTAAGGACAATGGACAGTCCCTAAAGCCATTTTCAGCCCGTATATATACGGCTTTGTCTTTAAGGGGTTAAATTCTACATAAAACATCCAGAAATCATACCTTTCTACCCTACGATGTTTCTTATCATGGGCCCGACTTACTCTTGAATATTTGATTCTCGTTTTACTTATTTTCTGTAGAATTCATTAATAGAACTTGGAGGCCAAGAGACAGTGTAGTTGTTGTTCATTTAAATGTCCCTATAATAATTAGTTCTAGAAGAGACTGGCTGGCAATTATTCTTAAAAAAAAAAAAAAACTAAAGAATAATTTAAAAAAATCTTGATCATTGTAAAGTTGATTTGGCTTTATGAGCAGCAGTTCAAATATTAGGACACCGTTCTACTACAATTAGGGGGAAAATATGGAAGAAGTCCTCTCCTGGGCATAACCCGACTCAAAAACAAATATTTGTCTTTAGACAAATAAAGCATTCAACGTTCCGAGGGGAATTAATTAGAAGTGAAATTCTGACCTTGATGAAAGCCAAAAGATGTTCTCATCTTCTTATCACGGCTCTCCTCCTACAAACTCGCTGGTTTTTTTTAAGCATTTAATTATCATTTCAAGTTAGAACTTTAATTGGTTGGTAAAATATTTGGGATTTGCTGAAATTCTTTCTAAAATAATAAATGTAGACCACCTTGAATTGTGGCAGGAAGTTTCATAATACTAAATGTTTGGTTCACGAGCCAAAAGCAGTCCAAAGGGACAGATCTTCCGATTAGGCCACCGGGGTACCAGACAACAATGGAAGGCACTTCGGCGATGGACCAACAAAAGGTTCAGTCCATGAGTAAGGTGAGTTGACTAAACCATGAGGATTTAAATCACAAATTTTAATCTGGTTTAAAAAGGGCTAAGCCCAGTGAGCTTCTTCTTCAGGAAGAGTCAATGTGTGTAACATTTCCGAGTCATGGTTGGACCCTTGGTGAGACATGTCTACAGAAAGCCTAGGAGAGAAGGTTTTCCGTCTTTGTTTGAGCCTTCTGGTATCATGACTACTTCTTTTAAGCAAAGCTTGAAGTCAACCAAACTTGAAGTCAACAGGCCAAAGGACGGTCAGCAAACCAGCAAAGTCAAAAACCAGGAGGACCAACAAACTATGAAACGCACCAAGCAATCATCGAAAAGGCTTTCTACATAGTCAACGATGAGCAGTTGGTGTCTGCGTTATAAAGCAATTGTTATAATCCAGGAACATAGAAGACCCCTCAATGACAACTATATATTGAATATTATGAATATTTAGGAGCAAAAAAATACTTTTTTGAAAGAAAAAAATAAATAATTCATCTCAGATGTTGCAGAATGTATGGAATACAAGATGTGGGAGATGTCTGAGGTCTCCAAACCAATTCATCTTGAAAAGATCACATATATTTTCGTAAATATGTATGTTTATGGGTATACGTGCCAGACCTTGTGAGAAAGTGGTATGATGCGGAGTGTCCCCCGGGGGACACAGCGGAGGATCCAGAGCACCCTGGAGAACCAATCTCATTATTTTTCCATTTCCAGATTCAGTGGTCCGTGGAGCGATAATTTCATAATAATGTAAAATTAGGACCCTGACACTGTCTAATGTATTCCCATGTATCATCTGTCCCCAAATCCGAGTGACTGAGGCACCATGGGAGTTATTTTATATATATATATATATATATATATATGTGTCGCGATGCATGAAAGTTATCTTGCAATATAATGTGTTGTCTCAGTTGGGGCAAAAATAATTGTCTACTTTTGCGACGCCTTTAACCCCTTAATGAAAAAGCCCGTACATGTACGAGCTCAAAATGCATTGTTTTCAATGGGTTAAGGGACCGCCCATTGTCCTTAAGGGGTTAAATATAAACTCCTAACGTGTTTCCATTTACCAAGAGCCTTCACCTATTTAAGTCAAATGAAACACGTTTTTGCTACTTCCTCCTCTAATCCCCACTATATATATTATAATAAATACAGTTTCTCACAAAAATTGCATGTTCCCCAAACAGTTATCCCTTGGCAATTGTGTCGAGCAGCGTTAACAATAGGATTCTACATCTACAAAAATATAGCGGATGGGCAGATACAATATGGGAGCGAAATACCACGACTTGTAGAAAAACAGGAGCAAAAACGCGCAGGCTTGTTTACTATTCGAACAGTAGGAGGTACAAGAGCGAAAAGAAGAGAGCGGGATAGAATTGTAATTATTAATCAGGTTATCGGGTCAGCAGAAGAGAATTGAGAAGAGATTGATGAGTAGACCAAGGGCAGGATGGAAGACGGGCGGGTTAATGGAGGGGGCTACTTCGCAGAAATGAACATTAGACTGGCGGATAATTGGGATAAAATCCTGAGATCGAAGAAAAACAAAAAACAAAAATGAGAGGTGCCTGAAAAAAGTATCGAAGAGAGAAATTGTTCTAATTATTAACAATTATTAAAAGTGTTTTTCTACACATGAGAGAAATCAAACTGAATAATTAATTCAATGACATCGAGGTGACAAAAATATACCCTGTTACCTTATTTTACGCAAGCCGTCTGCGATGATGTTGGTAGAACGTTTATCAAAAACCAGGTTTTAAATTTCAATTTTTTTTTCCCGTACAGAACATGCGCATACCTCCGGGAGCGTTGACGAGAAATGTATCTCTTGAAGGTTGAAGGCAGGTTTGCATTGCAGCGTAACAGTGAGAATCACGCCAAGAGATCCCAAGTGGAGTCGAGCTGCCTGGAATATTTCTGGATTCGTGGACTCGGAGCATTCCAAGATCTCCCCAGACGCGGTCATCATGGTCAAAGCCACCACCTATTGGAAACAAGGCCCATCAAGAGTACTGAAACATCTAATATTACACATAACATTTACAATAATGGTTATTTTAGCATTTTTTTCCCCAGAACTGCTTCATTTTGTCACGGCGAGTTGTGAAATGTCATATTTCTATTTTCATCCGCTGGTAGCTACAGTTAATACCCATATTATAAATGGCTTCATTTGAAGGACGCAAAGTAAATAAGGGTATAGTAGTTTAGGGTTTGCCCTACAAGAAGGAAAACTGGCCAAGGTTGGAGGGGAAGCGGGCAGGAAGTGGGGCCTGCGGCAACCTGAAGCTGCATCTCCAAAGCTGAAGCTTCTCCTAAAGCCGAAAATGGTCGAAGGATCCATATTAAATCACTCACAAAGTACTTTAATTTGCATTATTTGTTGGTGAGGCCCCGTGGGACACTAAGCCTTTTAATGAGGGAGGTGAAAATGTATAAGTGTCGGTTTCACTCCACTGTTCGGTAAGTAAAATTTTAGCTTCGTATTAAGCACATGTATTACAACTACAGATATTTGCAGGAAAGAAACTCCTACAACGGGACCATTAAAAAAATGATGAAGTGAGAATTTAATCTGTCGCTGCAACTCATTTAACGTTAACTACTGGCGGAGTGCTTGCTGTAAAAGTCTAGTGAATTTACAATCTCATAAGGCGTAATGTGAGCGGAAATATTCTATACTACAGAAACTACAGGATTATTGCCAAAATCTCGAGTACTGAATAAAAGAACACTCAAAATAATTGGAGCCGTATAATAGAGTCCCTGATAAACCCAACTAGAACTGTGTTAAAGCGGCATTAACTTTTTACTCTCGGTATTATTATTATTATATTAAAAGTAAGGCTTGCAGAATAGCTTCATTGAGACTGTAGCTGGAAATCCAGCGTTTCCGTGGTGCCCGCTGCTATCTGCCCTTTTGTCTGTGGTCTTGCGACAGTACGGGAGCCGGCTGTGTCCAAAAAGCTTTCTATTAATAGAAGTCATTTCTGCTTTCCAGTTATAAACTACAACCCGCATATAAACTTAATTCTCCTATAACAGCTAGTTCTGCCTACATCATTTAGCAATGCCTATATCAGCTAGTTCTGCCTGCATCAGTTAGCAATGCCTATATCAGCTAGTTCTGCCTGCATCGGTTAGTAATGTCTCTATCAGCTAGTACTGCCTGCATCGGTTAGTAGTGTCTCTATCAGCTAGTTCTGCCTGCATCGGTTAGCACTACCTAATCAGCTAGTTCTGCCTGCATCGGTTTGTAATGTCTCTATCAGCTAGTTCTGCCTGCATTGGTTAGTACTGCCTATATCAGGTAGTTCTGCCTGCATCGGTTTGTAATGTCTCTATCAGCTAGTTCTGCCTGCATTGGTTAGTACTGCCTATATCAGGTAGTCCTGCTGCATCGGTTAGTACTGCCTATATCAGATAGTTCTGCCTGCATCGGTTAGTACTGCTTATATCAGCTAGTCCTGTCTGCACCGGTTAGTACTGCCTATATCAGCTAGTTCTGCCTGAATTGCTTAGTAACGTCTCTATCAGCTAGTTCTGCCTGCATTAATTAGTTCTGTCTGCACAGGTAAAAAATATAACAATAACTATTAACCACTAACATAACTAGAAGAAATCTACTGAGTTACCTGCCCTCACGTGATCAACATTGATTTACACCGAACATTAACAATAATTTATTAAAATCTACAATGAATATAGTCGACATGCACGTTCTGGAATCAGTAAATCATCCCACGCTGGCAGCTCATTTTCTCATCAACAGAATTATTGAGCTCAGCTCCCTAATGTCAATTTTGACAAATTTGTCTGAATTACAAAAAAAACGCTGATTAGCCTAAAGCCCCCGGGGCAAATTTCCTGGTTGAACTATACAAATTGTTACTCACACTACTGTTGAAAGTTTGGGGTCACTTAGAAACGTCCTTGTTTTTTATTATTATTATGTTTTATTTATATAGCGCCAACAGTTTACACAGCGCTTAATACAATTCAAGGGGTCTGACAAGACGAGAATTGACAAACTAAGAGAAACCAATGGCCCTTTATCACTCCCATCACTCCTGTGTTCCAATGGCCCTTTATCACTCCCATCACTCCTGTGTCCCAATGGACACAGGAGTGTCTGTGCAATTGTGTCACAATGTGGCACTTTGGGTAAGGAGGGTAGGTAGGCAGGCAGTCCCCGTCCACAGCGCACTTCCAGCCGCACTCCCCTCCCCCATCCTCTGACCCTGCCCTTCTCCACCTCCGTGCACCCTGAGTCTGGATATACCTGCGTAGCCAGGATGCCGTGGTGAATCCCAGTATTGTGCGTTCCTGTGCCAATCACCCCACCTGCCGCCACTTCAGACACCGCGCCCAGACTGTAAGACAGAAGGGAAATTTTTTATTTAACAGATAAAAAAAAAAATATTTATTTCATTGCAGTGATTCCAGCAGCAGAAGAACATTTAAATAAATGAATAATACTGCAAACCAATAAACATCAAGGACATACTGGTAGATATGATGATGGACGGATAGGCATCTATGTGCCATAATGTAAAGAAAAAAAATAAAAATAAATAAAAATAGCTTCATAAAATGACGTGCCAAAGTCCGTGTTAATATTGGTTATATTCCTGATTCAATTTAAGTAATAAAAATAAAACAAGCCACATAAAATATCTGTTCTGAGGCCAACATTTTTTTTCTCCTTTTTTTCTGACTAATTATTCATATACATATTAATGTAAAATTCAAATAACGTGACATTGACCTCTTAGAAAAACGTCCTTCGACGTCAAAATATCAATATTCATTTGGATAAATGAAAGGAAAATATTTTCTGTTTTCTCCACGAGACTTAAAATATCCTTTTTTTTTTTTAGGTGCTTGCAGATAGAGTGACCTTCATGGCGCGATTTCTGGATTTAGAAAATGCCACCGCCGATTAATGCCTCGCGTGCGTAAAACCAGCTGAGCCTCGCTCTTTTGGGACGGTCGGCTAATTTGTCCGCACACAACGAAAATTTCTAGGAAGTCACAACTCTCACCCAATACTCTTTACTTAAAACGTAAGATAAATGTATGGAAAATATATTTAAGAAAATGTATATTTATAGTAAGTCCAGTCCTCTTTGTTTCTCCATTTGGACGACGGCTTTGGGAGCTTCCAAGACAAAGGCAGAAGAAGGAGGACTCTCTTTATTCCCCTATAGAACATCTCAACTTCTTGAATCGTTCAGGTTTCAAACAAATTATATTTTACATTGGTTTCCCAATCTGATTCTGTTCCCACCCCGAGAACCAAAATGGCAGACAGACCTTCTATAGGTTGCCCTCAGGCTCAGAACATTTCCAGTATGAATCGCCATGTTTCAGAAGACCTCTGCCACCCTGGTGTAATTGTCTATACTTCCAGTTTCCCCAGTTGGACCAACTATCTCAACAACCCCCAAGGCGAAGCAGTGCTGGATTAACAGCACAAGGAGCAATTTGCTCCGGGGGGGGGCAGCACTGCCAGGGGCCCATACTTCTTAGTAGACTTACTAGACTTTGCGTGTTCGCTTTCGTGCCAAATTTTGCCATTTTGTCCATTTGTCCGCACAACGAACGAACAAATGCAACATTGTTTCGAAAGAGACAGAAAATGAATGCGTGATATGAAAATCTCCGTCCACTCGTTTGTCACCACGGCCGCCATTTGAACTACACTAAGAGGAGAATCACCACCATTTTAATTTAACTTCTTCTACGCGTCTATTTCTTGTTTCCATGGCAACCCGATGGACAAATGGGATTTCCGAAAACGAAAATGTTGGACGAATTTGGTTGAAAAAGAAGTACGAATATTCCCCCCCCCCCAAAATGAACACGGGCTTTCTGCCAGCGCCCAAATCTAGTACTTAGTATTTGGTAAGTTCTGTGGCCTGTAGCCCCCTCAGTGTTCTGCGCTCATGGTCGTTGAGGGAGCATGAAGGACTGGCTATGAAGGACATTTGGGAGGCAAGTAGTGGTTGTGGTAAATACCTTGCAGGAGGGGGGGCAAGAGGGCCTTTTTTGTCTAAATGCCCCAGGGCCCCAAAGGCCTTGAGAAGCAGGTGCACATGTTCTTATGTAGTATGGGTAGATTGTGAAACGTGGATTCCAAAACATGTTTAATTTTTTTGATTAAACGTCCGCTTCCAACCTTACAAAAGCTTTCAGTGTTGTTGATAAAACTAGAACATATTGAAAGGAAATTAAATTGTGTTCTACGATGCACCAAAAAACGGCAAGCAAAGTGCAATTCTGAATTACCTTTCGCTTTTGGATAAATGTAAGTATAGAAGAATAAAAAAAAACACAATTGACATTTCTATTGCGCAACTATAACCGAAAGCCAAGAACGTCCAAGAAAGGCCTGATTAACAAAAAACAAGATTTTCCCGAAGAAACAAGATGAGACCGAATCCCGGAAAAGTTATTAAAGTTCTAAATGGAATTAAAAAGGTTTCACAGAATTTATAAGGGGGGGCATTAAAGTTAGTTTTGTAGAATTTAAATAAATGACGGGATAAAGTCATTGATTAAATCTTTGAATATAACGTTGTAATCATGAAATGCTAATGGTGCGTCATAGAAACCAGGTCACATGAAAGTACGTTTATTTCAGTGGTATTTCAGCTACAGTATTTTATGGTTGTTATTGGCAGGAAAGAAGGATCACAAGACAAAAAGGGAGACAAAATGAGAGAATGGAGGGTAGAGAGAAAGAAGGTGAAAACGAGATGGAGGGAAAAAAACAGAAGGGAGAGTAAAAAGTAGAGCAAAGCAGAGGCAAAGGGGGGGGGAATGGAACAGCGAAGATATAAGAAAGAAAGGAGGCTAAAGGGAAGGGATAACAAAGTCAGAGATGATGAATGAATGATGAAGAGATGAAGAAACGAATGATGAAGAGTGAGAATGAAAATGAGAGGCACAGATAAAAAAGAGAATGGAAGGGTATTTATGTCCCCCTGTGATAATCCCACCTCCCCTGTCTTCCTGTCACCTGTGGCCCCCAGGGGCAGACCTGTGACATATGTTTAGTTCTCTGTATTGAATAATAATTGGGCGTTGAATCCAACTGTGAAAGCCAAAGTAAATCCCCATTTTGTTGTATGCAGGCTGGGACAAGGTAGGCAAGTGGCCAATGGGGCCATATATTTACAGATGCTGGGTCCCACAGCGTTTATGTAAAGTATAAAAACATATAAAATGTAACGTGCGGCCACACGCACTTCTTTTGGTGGCCCCTGGCCTTAAAGTGCCGGATCTGCTTATTCTTCCCCAGTCCGCCCCCCCCTAGTTGTATGAATCCTCCATTAAAAAGGCGACATTACAGAAACACAATATTCTGCTACAATCGTGAACATTCTCGGTTTAATCTCGCTAAACGGGGCGCGCTGAATCAGAAAGCAAATCTGGTTTCCTGGAAAGGCAGATACGGCTATCATACATATCTCATTTTAACTGCACCTAGAAAGTGACATCAGATCAATGCGGGCGGCTCTTCCCGGGGGGGGACGTGACAGTATAATTCCACGGCTGCCGAGAGATTACTATAAATTGGCAGCGCGCGCTGACAGCTCCCCACCATCCTCCATAAAGCTATCAAGACGTTGCTTGTCAGCTCAGTCACATTCATCTCCTTCCCGATATCAAACTTCATGTCATGCTTGAGACTGGATGGTGAACCTGTCATGTTCACAATTTTTATCGTAACTAAATACATTTATCAAAACTTCCCAAAATCTATGTTTTTTTTGTGGATATAATTTTTTTTATTATTCCATTAGTGTCATTGCTTTGATGGATACTTAGTTAAAAAGGTTCTACTGTACCCCATGTTCCCTTCTCCTTCCCTCATCCTAACAAAGCCTGCCTTAACCAATCAGCAGCCATCAGCAACTTCACATTGGGGAGATATAATTGAATGGGGAGGAATAATCATGTAACTCCTGAGATCAGGAATTTGAGATGGATGCTTCCCAAATAAATTCCATTATTTGGGCAAAACTGCTTTAAGTGCCAAGGATCATATAGGAACATGTAAAATTGTTTGTACCATAATAATGGCACTGAAAGGGTGTATTACATTTACATATTAATGACCAGAAAATGCAGTTAGTATCTTATTAATATGCTAATTAATATAATGTATATATAATATTATATCAATATTATATATTAATTAATACAATATATATATTATATATAAAAATATATATATATATATTTTATAATATATATTGTATTAATTAATATATATTATATAATAATTAATACATTATAGGTACATATAATATATATATATATATATATATATATAATATATATATATATAATATTATAATTATGAAGATATCTCGGACATCATACAATACTCTCCTTTAAACAGCAGTTGACCTGGGAGTGATGGGAATTGTAGTTCTCAGACAATTAATGCCTCTCAAACTTTTTAGTTGCACTACAAATCCCATCATCCTCCTACTAAATGAGGATATTGCAATTGTAGTCTGTGATCTGTCAGAGCCGCGTGATATTTAATCTGGTTAAATCTCTGTCCATAATGGACAATATTAGGTTAAATAACTAACAATATTGATCAAGAAAACATTATTATTAATAGTTTTATATAGCGCCATCATATTGGGATATATTATTATTAATTATATATTATTAATGGAAATTATAGAAATTCTTGTATAATATAAAGAGAGTCACATATGTAAAATGTATATCCTGCCTGCAGCACATTCAGAGAATAAAACGAACGTATGGATCTATCGTGAAGCTAACCTTGCTTGGTCACGATTTGATTGGCAGGTAAGCAGGGAGTTTCAATGTAAGGTGACAATGATTTATCAAGGTATGTTTGATACGGGGGGGGATTATGACCTCAAACTGGCATTGATAAATTACACATGCGGGGTTCGAGCAGCTCTCATAACCACAAAAGAAAAAGCGTCGGCTGTTACGGGTATTTTTGGTCTTCTATGAAGGAATTTTCCGTGTAAAACGTTAGAGGAATATTATTGCCTTATTATATTTAAATACGGTATTAAATAAAAGGTTAATATACCAAACAATCTGTCAACGACAATCGATACGAAGCTTCTGGCCCGAGGGGCTTGTTAACAAAAAGTTACTTAATTTTGAGTGTATTTTGTCTTAATTTACCTTGGATCTTTTAAGCACCGACTATCTGAAGCCCCCCCTTGCGGATGCAGCCAGGACTACCCGCTGACATCGGTGGGTGGTCCCGCTGACGTCGGTGGGCCGTCTCACTGAAAATGTGGGTGGCCCTACTGACATCGCAGGCGGTCCTACTGATATTGTGGGTGTTCCCGGAGAGGTCCTAGTATACTGATGACTCAAAGTGCCCAAAGTTCTGGTTTTTGTGAGACAGTCCCAATTTTTGGGAAATGTCCTGGTATTTTGCATAGCTGCCCATTTTTGCAGGGAATAGGGATCAACAGCTAGTTGGGGAAATCCTCTGCTGTTCTCTGATAGAACATTGGAGCACAGACGTCCTCTCACATGGCCACCTTGTGGCACTTTGAAGCTGAGCGCTTTGAGGCGGCTCTTCCTGTAGTGCAGAAGGGTGGCCATGCCTAAGCCACCACACTTCTAGTCCCAGCCCTGCCCCTTCCTGTCTCTTTTCACACACCCCGACACTGGTGTCCTGGTTTGGACACCTGAAATGTTGACTGAGAGCCCAAGTTGTGATAACATTGAGTAAACCAGACTGTGAAGCTGCAGAAGAGCTCAGGGGAGGACAAATTTGGAAAAACTTTGGCAACCCAGATGATCATACCTGGCAACTTTCAGGAGTTGCCCCTCAGGGTTTTTACCGCAATCCGATGATTTGCCAGGGTCACACTATCTGGAGCCAACTCCTTCAAATTCTCCCCTGCTGACATCTGATCATCCCAATTGCTGCTTTTCTCATTGCTATATAACAGTTAAACTCCCTGCTTGAAAGCAGGTGACTTCATTCAGAATATCTTTACCTCCTGATAAGTTATGGTTTCCATAAGGAATCCTTTGGTTTCCACCATTAACAAGTGACTGCAATTAAATCTGCTTGATGGACTATTAAACGATTAATTCGTAGAACATCAAGGTCTGGATATCAGCCATAGACCAACATTGAGTACCATGACCTTCGACGACGGTCATAAGCACCTTGCTCAGCATTCTCACCCTCAAACGTCTAAAGCAGGAGCACAACCCTTCGCGCTTTTGGCTTTTTAGATCTCAGATTCTTGCCAATGGATGGAGGAAGGGCCTGGAAGTTGAAAGCCTTGGCCTTAATAACTGGGACAGTTTGAGAAGACCCAAACTCAATGAACGACTAAAGGAATGGAATCCCAGTGGCTGTCAGAAACCAAGACGGGTGACACGGGTGACACGGGTGACACTTTAATGCTTTATTCATTGCACAGGTCACCAAGCCCAGTAGATCCACCTTGATATGTTCTCTGGGGTACTGGGAAAAAATATTCTTAAAATGTATATTTTATTTCTTATTTATCACTGGTATTTTATTTGTACTCATGCATTATTTCAGCTTCACCGAGTGCTTAAAGGGCAGATTAGATGGGCCGAATGGGAACGTTCTGCCGGCAAATTCTATTTTTTTTATTCATTCGGACAAATTAACTCAAGCTCATCAGGACTAGAAATACTTACTTTGATAAAGCTAATCCACGCTTATCCAACTCTTTATTCAAGTCCGCCAGCAGGATCCCGGCTTCCACCGTCACCTGCTTGCTTTCCTTATCGATCTATAACAATGAATCAAAAATATTATACGATTATTATGTAAATAAGTTATACAGATATATAATATATATATATATATATATATAAAATGTAATGTCTTTCCTGGAATCTAGCTGAAAAGTTCCATCTCTGTTTTATTTACGGACACATATGGCAGGAGAGCACGGTTTGTCTCGATTATTTGTCGAGAGCATTATTACCAAGCTTCAGGCTGTTGAACCACAGGAATATAAATCATTGCCCGCGTTAAATGTCAAGCTCATTAAAATGTAAAAATATAACGAAACAGGCATTTGTAGAATAATTATAGTGGGATCTATTCACAAAGCTTCTAGTGGTGCTAACAGCCAACATGTTGGCTAACATTTAGAAACTCATCCATTGACTGCCGACTCAACCACAGCTCAAAGTCAACTCAACTCTTAAAACGACTTAAAACTGCCAACTCATAGCAGGTAGCTTTTAAAGTAAAGCTTCTAGTCTATTCACAGAAAAAGATGACTTGAGTCAAGTTTACTTTACACTCAATGGCTCCAACTCTTTAGGAGGCTTTATAGCTAGGAGGACCAACATGGCCACCAGCTCACTAGACATCTTAGCGATGACTTTTGCACCCAACTCTGCAGATAAGCGTTGATGATGGCTCCAAAACCAGTTAAGAAGTTTTGAGATAAATCTTTTACTGGGTGAACAAAAGTCCCATCCAACATGTTCTTAAACTGCAAATCCACTGGGACTCCATGGAAGCAAACACCTCTAACACCTACAAGTCATTGCAACATATTGGGTCTACTAGGGTGACAGACAGGTCCAAACTTCATCATGGTCACTTGTTGAAGTAGAGAATAAGAACACTTTCTACTTTTACCAGTTAGATTGTTGACATCGTAAAGATGGAAATAAGATTTTGGGATGTCAGAGGTCTTCTCTTCCATCGTTTTCTATGCTGACCTCACAAAAGGTTTCCACTCTACTTAATACGGCTATAACTAGGTTTCTCATCGTTGTAAGGACCAGTCAATAGGAAGCTGCCTTATTGAATGTTCCTCAAGGAGAATGAATATGACTTGTTCTACCGACCAGAAACATTGGTTGATTTTTTTCTTCTTTTGTGAAAACCCTTATGCCGAAGACTGGGATGAAAACAATTAAGAAGGGAGTTGAGAAGGCTTTATACATATGCATGGGAAGGAAAAGAAATCGCTTATCACACATTGAGAGGTGTTTGAAAGGTGAAATGAGCTCCGTTTTACTTAATTTCCGGCTATTATACAATAGAAAATGTCATTATAGAATGTACTGTACGTGTAGATAAAACCAGTCCCCTCAGAGACGAGACACTTTAGCCGAACACCTCGCTCTCCTGTATATTAACGGCTATTTTATGTGAACAAAGAGCCTTTATGTGAGAGGGATATTTTTATAATACCCAGAGTTCTTGAATAGGAGGCTTTGTCAGAATGGAAAGAACTTATCGCCATACACAGATATATTCCAGTAACACAAAATATTCAAACAGAAGAAGTTAATTGAATTAAAAGGTCATACAAATATTTTTTTTGGACAGAACTTATATAGAAATGGGTCATTTACTCCAGAACACATTCTCTAAATATATATATATATATATATATATTATAGATATATATATAGATATATATATAAATATCTAAATTCTTTCTTCCTAATAATATAATTAAAAAAAATTTGCGCGGGGAGGAGGGGTTGGGTGTAGCTAACAATAGCAGGTGGCAATCGGGATAATCAATTTCCAAAAACCTCACATTTATTTGGTTTATGTATAAATTATGATGTTTTATTTATATGGCACCAATAATTTCCACAGCACTTCTTATAGTCCATAAATTCAAAGGGTTTGACAAAAAGAACTGTAGGACTAAAACAAACTGATACATAAGGCAAGCTTTTAATATTTATATATATATTATATATATTATATATATATTATACATATATTATATATATCATATATATTTTAATTATAATATATATATATATATTCATATATATTTATTATAATATATTATATATAATAATATATATTTTTATTAAATATATTTATATATATATATATACATATATAATATATTATAATTATTAATAATATATCATATATATAATAATTAAATAATTATATATATAAATATATATTTTTAATTTTTTTTGCTTCTGAAATATAGCTGGATGGTAGCCTTGAAATGGTTAAACCTCTAATAAGTCAGTTGTTATAGAGCTCTATCTAGGGGTTAGGACAGCTATTGTAAGATTTAAATTAATATATTTGTGTTCTCGTTGAATTAATGTATCAAGACCTAAAATATGTTGTTTAAAACGGCATCGCTTTGCCTTTTAGCTGAATTAAATATTGACCCATCTAGCTTGTAAAAATGGCTCCCATGCCACATTTGTCTGCGTTCGGATGGGGCATAAATTCATATTGTGTCTCTGTTGTAGAATAGATATTAGAATAATAAAATATTGATTCTCACTCGTGTTGCTAATAATCATCTTCCGGTAATGGGGAATTATCTTAATTACAGCTCTTAGCAGAACTAAATTTATGACATTTTTAAATGATCTATTGTCTTATTTTGCATGTGTTTCAGGGAAAAGGGTGGCTTTATTTTGTGAGTTTCAGGTGAGGACATGCACAGCGAACTCGCATGCCCTTACATTAAACTGTGTAACTGACATACGTGATTTACATTGTAAGCTCCCTTGAGCACGGCCCTCCTCACATGTAAGTCTAAATTGTTATGAGATATACTACTTCTTATGTCCTGTTTTCCCATTGTACAACGCTATGAAATATGACAGCGCTATATAAATCAAATAATAAATTATAAATGTCTTGTGTAATAAATACATAATAATACATTCAAAAATAGCTATCAATAGGTCACATAAAGTGTATTGGTAAAGCTCAACCTTCCTAGCAACCACCTAATTCCTGGTATCCTCATTAGGTATCCCATGAGCTTTTTTAGTGACCCGCCATTATAATTTATAATTGCAGATTATAATTCAGTGAACTCATTTGTAACATCAGTTGAGCTATCATTAGCTGTACGTCACCGTACATAGTTGACAACATTTGCTTCCCGCTCTAATGGGCCAATAAACCTACCTTGAGGATTTTGTTCATTTTGTCCAAGCAGATCATGAAGTCATCAGTGCAGGCAATATCCGACGGTGAGTGACCGCCTCCAACCACTTTCACACGCTTACTCCTCTGACGAGCACGATCTAGAATCTTCAAACAAAGAGGAACAGGCTGAACATTCTGTTACAATTACCTGGACCAATGCTTTCTGGACACGTTGTATGAAAGTCTATCAAAAACTAAATATTGTCAAGTGCTCCAGCTGGAGAGTTCTGCGCATGCTAACTGAGTTTTCGCAGGAATTGCATCAGCTTTACTCTGCAATAGGAAGGGCCGACTCCAGTGAGATGATATCTCCTGGGGGAATTACTGAGCTGGCCCTACGGCTATACTTTAGATAGGACAGCTAAGCCCTTCTTGAAGGACATCTTCACTGGGTTGGCCATTAATGATGCTCTTGGGTTTATTCAGTAAATGGGGAGTTGACAGCGCAGTGGGTGTCCCTAAACGCCAAACCCGGAGATTTAGTGCCATGACCCGGAGAACAGTTGAAGCGATGCTTCATCCAGACTCTCCGAGCAAACCCAGAGAGTTCCCGGCTATCCCGTAGTCCAGCTTACTTATCTCATTAAGAACTTCATATATAATACCGTTATACCGGTACTATCATATTAAATGTATTATCCTTGGGGCACCACAAGAAAATACGCCCACAGACCACGCACTATTTGGTAGAGGTAGAGGTTCCACAGAAGCTCTCCAGAAAGAATTCTGTACTTTTTCTTGGGGGGGGGGTTCTATTGGGCCCTGTACCCTGACCAAACCAAACAGATGGGATATGCAGACTTCTGTCAGAGGATGATGAACTCCTGATTAAGGTCTGGTGCGGGTAACCCGCCACACAACACCTCATCTGAGCACCTTAATGCTCTCACTATACATCTGGGGTGGAAGTTCCAGGTGCGGTAGAAGGCACTGGGTGAACATATCTCCTGATAAAGAATTTGCTGATGAATAGAATTCTATGAAGAACAACAAAGTTGTTTTCTGTAGGCAATGTTCTGTAACAAACCATTACCCTGTGACACAATACTAAGCCATAATTACACTATAAACACACAAATTCATTGGTTTTTTGAACCTTTGCACGTTGGTCACATCTGCCAAGAGCCATCATTTTTAGAGGGAGTTATAAGGAGTCTCGGATCTTGATGCTCGTGTCCGTTGCTCAGAAATGTAATTATTTACTTACTTCTTTAATTTCGTCCACGGACGTTGGCTGGAAGTAGAGTTCTGGAGTGGAGCCATATGTCTGAGCCCAGTTCTGAAACTTGTATCCTGCGCGGCCAAGAACCTAAGGACAATGAGACGCCTAATCAGTGGCTGTTCCATTCGAAAGGAGAGAGAGGACCTATGGCGGTGGTTGTGGCTGGATTTCCATTTTAAGGGACACATACTGCGGTTACCCCAGCCACATCGGCACCATCCGGCCCCCGTCTACTCTCCCGTTTCTCCTGCTGTAAAGACTCAAACCTTAATCAGTCGTTGGTCTCGTCTTAGATTCAGGAGCCGTATGTCTATCCCATGCATTAATACCCTCACTGTATTACCCTCTACCACTTCTGCTGGGAGGCTGTTTAACAACCACCCTCTCCGTAAAGTAAAACTTCTTAGATCCTATTGATTACAGGTATAAATGGCTGAATCTAACACTAGAGGATCAGAGGCTGAGATGGAACGGAAGGAAGGTTTACTTTACTGGGAAGGTGGTAGATAAATAGAACAGCCTCCCAGCAGAAGTGGTAGAGGGTAATACAGTGAGGGTATTAAACATGCATGGGATAGACATACGGTTCATGAATCTATGACGAGACCGACGACTGATTAGGGTTTGAGTCTTTACAGCAGGAGAAACGGGCGACTAGGCGGGGGCCGGATGGGGCCGATCTAATTCCATATCTCTAGACCAAGGAGACTTTGAAATAGCGTGACTCTTTATACATAAACCCATGTGTTTTTTCAGGTATCCTTTAAGTTTTCACGCATCAGAAAAATCAGAAATTCCAGAGTTCTTCAGATATTTTTTGTCATTTTTTTGGGGGGGTGGGAAAAATTAGTTTTTTGGGTTGCCCTTGACTTTTTCCTTCAATGTTACGAAAACCAGTCCTTTTTCTTTCAATAAAAGAGCTTTTTGGATCCCTTCCACTTACTCATTTGACCTCCAGCCTTCGGAAACAGCCGCCTGGATTAACCTGCTGTCTCTAGACAATGAAGACTGACGCGAGATTATCATCTCAGCTGGGCGACGGACTTCGGACAATGACTTTATCACTTCATATTTCAAAACTGTCCAGAAAAAAAAACCTTTTCTCCCAAGATTCTATAAAAGCTGCAAATCAGAGCTCTTTGCGAAGAATTCCGCGATTGCAACGTCCTTCTATACGCCCAAGGTGAACGGGACGGGGATTTCATTTCCTAATCTCGGCTGCTGAGACGCGGTCCTATTTATTTTACGGCCGTTTTGTCGTTTTTTCCCCAAAAATCCTGCATTTTACAGATCAGTTCACGAAATAAAAATATGTAATTCTGTTCGGAGATTAAAAAGAATAATATTTCTGTACTAGACGCTTGCTGCATGCGGATACCACGGGATCAGCCATAGAATATCCCCTTTCTATTAATGGGGGGTGGGGGGCTCCGGGCAGTTATGCAGGGATTCCTCAGAATCTGGGGGGCTCTATTTTCCCGGACCATTTTCGGGGTAAAAAGAGAACAATAGGCCCCTCCCCTACAGGGTTCTCAGAGCATTTGTGTACAGTGGGGGCTAATTATAAAGAAAACCTACTCCCCACCCACTTACGGCTGTCTGGGAGTAGCCTCACCCACTTATCACTATCTGGGAGTAGCCCCTCCCACTCACCGCTATCTGGGAGTAGCTCCACCCCCTGTGCACAGCTAACACTGTCCTGCCCCACACTCTAACTCCACCCCTCACAAAGCCACTTCCTCCAAAAGAGGAAGAGCTCCAGGAAGTCTGCCCAACTAGGTCCCCTCGGTGCAGCCGCTGCGCATGCGGGAGTTACCCGCTCGCCTAAAAAAAAAGAAGCGCCAGCGGCCTGAGGCGCATGTCCAATAACAAACAGCTCCATGGGTGATTGCTTTAAAGGGCCCCCTCGCGCACCATGAAGCCGTGGGGGTCCCCAGCACTGCAGCGCTTTCAGGGGGGCCTACGAGTGCACGCGCCTGACCCGATGATGATATATATATAGGCATGGAAAGCAATCAGCCCGGAACGCCTGCTACGTCTTCTAATAACTCTTAAAAGTGCCGATAATTACTGCGCACTCCGCTGTACGATTTAGGGGTTTAATAAAGTAAATTAAAATAACGCACGCTTTAATTACGCTAAGTGGCATTTGTCATATCGAAGGAGCCCACGTCGGGAATATTAAGGGTTCCTCTGACAGGGTCCGAGATTAACAAGCCGTCCCAAATTACCCTGCCAATCACATTTCATTACTGAATCGATTATTTACCGCCATCATTTTCTAGATAAACGGCACAAAATACACCGAAACCCAATTTCCTATGAAATTTCTATGAAAAAAGGGTGCCCCCCCGTCTAGTCGCCTGGCCGTAAAGACTCAAACCTTAATCAGTCGTTGGTCTCGTCTTAGATTCAGGAGCCGTATGTCTACCCCATGCATGTTTAATACCCTCACTGTATTACCCTCTACCACTTCTGCTGGGAGGCTGTTCCACTTATCTACCACCCTTTGCAATCTACTTGAGCATGAGGAATTTTGGCATTTGACGGTCCAGCAAGGTGCGAGAATATAGGAATAAGAACTAGGCTCAAAGGGAAACACTAGCAACAAGCTTTAAAATAACTGGTCAATGTGGACTTTTGCCACAAACTCTTTGGCTAATTCCCTGCCGCCAGTTACTTGTTTAAATGTTTTTTTAATGTACACACACTAGTGTTCAAAAGTTTGGGGTCACTGAGCTGTTTTCATAGAAAACGAGGACATTTCTGGCTGTAACATAATTACAAAAAGGGTTTTCTAACCATCAGTTGATGGGAGTGATAAAGCGCCATTGGAGCACAGGAGTGA
The DNA here is from genome assembly GCA_009364415.1 of Spea multiplicata. Taxonomy (NCBI): domain Eukaryota; kingdom Metazoa; phylum Chordata; class Amphibia; order Anura; family Pelobatidae; genus Spea; species Spea multiplicata. The sequence continues at coordinate 27,340 of VKOC01047395.1, forward strand.
TGGGAGTGATAAAGGGCCATTGGGACACAGGAGTGATGGGAGTGATAAAGGGCCATTGGAACACAGGAGTGTGGGATGATATAAAGGGATTGCGGCACAGGAGTGATGGAGTGGATAAAGGGCCGTTGGAACACCAGGAGTGATGGGAGTGATAAAGGGCCATTGCAGCACAGAGTGATGGGAGTTGATAAAGGGCCATTGGAACACAGGAGTGATGGGAGTGATAAAGGGCCGCTGGAACCCCTCTTCCCGTATAAAGTCAATATAGAAAGAATTATATAGAAAGAATTATATAGAAAGAATTATTCTAGCACAAAGTGATGCAATCGTCATAGCAACCGTTCTAATGTTCCTGGAAAACTCTCCACTTTTGCCATTTTGCACCAGAATTGGGCTTTTTAAGTGACCTCGATGTCCTCTAACCCCCCGTCTTCAGTCTCACTTTTTGGTGCGGGAGATATCGTATTAGAAGACGGAATGTTAGGGGTTAACAGAGTGAGGGATATCAGTAGACAAAGAATTGCTCGCATCTCTTAATAATACCGTTTTGCTAGAATATTAAACGGGCAGGACCCTCCAAAATGATTTATCATCCTTTTTGTCCTTAAATCGCAGACTGTTTCCATAAATTGTTATAATATATATGTCAGATTTAATAAAATTGGGATTACTGAATTTCAGTTTTCATGACAAAATTCTCATTGTTGCTATAGAGGGTGGTAGATAGGTGGAACAGCCTCTCGGCAGAAGTGGTCTCATCTGAATCTAATACCAAACCAAGGACTTACATTTCACATTCATTAAACTAGAATTCACACAGCCCCACTTACCATTTTCTGTGGTTTCCGAGCGCCTGGATGTCCTGCTCGTTATCCAAAGACTGAAATGAAGAAAGATAGAGCAAAGAGGGGAAAGGCCTTCGCTCCGGGGACCTTTAACAGGGTCTCGCCAAGCTGATGACTCAGCGCCTCTTCTTAACAGTTCAAGGAACCGCGTTTCGCATTAAAAATGGATAATATGTAACCGCCTGAGAATCACTCGACTGCATCATCTGGGATTCCCTTACAGCCCCGTCCTCAATTATCAGGAATATATTTAATTTAATAAACACATTTTTTTATACATTTCCAACATTATGCCGTCGTAGGGAATTAACTTCGGGCCACGCTACTGTTCAAAAGTTTGGGGTCGTTTATAAATGTCCTTGTTTTTGAAAGAAAGCACATTTTGTCCATTAAAATAACATGAAATGGATCAGAAATTCAGCGCAGACGGGGTTAATGTTGACTATTGTAGCTGTAGATTTTTAATGGAATCTCTTAATAGGCGTACGGAGGCCCTTTATCACTCCCATCACTCCTGGGTTCCAATGGCCCTTTATCACTCCCATCACTCCTGTGTTCCAATGGCACGTTGTGTTTGCTGATCCAAGTTTAAGTATAAAGGATAATTGATCGTTAGAAACCCTTTTGTAATTATGTTCCAGCCAGAAATGTCCTTGTTTTCCCATAAGAACAGCCGAATGACCCCAAACTTTTGAATGGTATGAGTTGTATGTAAAAATCCAGATAAGAGAGGAGAGAGAGAAAGAGAAGAGACAAATGAGAGAGAATGGGGATTGCATAATAAAAGAAAAGATTGAAAAATGCGCTTTGATGTTCTGTTGACCTTATGACATCACTGAAATGATTACTAAAAACCATGATCACGCAGGGGGTCAAAGGTTAAAAGAGTGAAAAATCTTATGATCCAAAATACATTTGCATTTGAAATTAAAGTATGGAGACTTTTAGAGGTCGACCTCACCTTGTTTTGGCAGAAATCGGAGATTGCTGTATGTCATGTGATGTCTTCAAGGTTTCTGTGACCATGATCACTGAATGTGACACTAGCCATTTTTGCGCATCATTTCGGCATGGCAACCAAAAACGCACTTAAAGCGACTCCTGAAATCTGTATTTGTAACAGACCTTTAATGCGAGGATAAGAGATCATGGTCTAAATAACATTTTACTTATTAAACATCGTAAAGATCGCCTGTTCTATTAAACCATCAGGTCAAGATGGCAGCAGGGTGTGCCACCGGCTGGCTCTTGGGTATAATTCTTCCATTTTAAGTCGCTGGTCGGACTGGGGAATTTTAGCTCTTGGAGTAAGATGTTCACGGCATGAGTTTCACCTCGTCCAGTACAGACTTGGCATCACTAAGTAAGAATTAGGTCAACGTTGGAGATACTTCAAGGTTACAATTGAGTTCCTCAATGTTTACTCCCTCATGGACATCAAATGGTTAAAAGGGTATTTTTTACTAATTATTACTGTTGTTTTTTTCTACCAGCTGATTTTCTTTCTCTCTCTCGCTTTTGCTTCTAGAAGTAATGATGGAAATAAATGCCCCGCACCCCCGCAGTTACCCCTATAAACTCCTCTGAGGGTCTATTTGATCCAAATGTTACTTTGTAGACTTCGCTACACCAAATAAAGCTACGTAATGTGTGAAGATTGAAGAAAAGGAAGTTATCTCTCTCTTCTAAGTTGCTGATTGTTGCTGATTGGTTGAGGCAGCCTTCGTGAGCAGAGAACAGGAAACTGATCAGGTAATGCCAGCTCTGCCACCGCCGCTCAGATTCCCGAAAGGTTATACCAGATATTTTCGAAACAGTTGCCATAACTGACTGAAAAATAACAAATCAGCTTACGCGGAGGTGAAAAGGTTAATATGTTGGGCCCTGGATTGGCCATCTGACAGGCTGAGTATGTGTGGCCCCCGTATCTGAGAAAATCCCCAGAGTCCTTCCTTTTTCAGAATACAGGTAGGCGGTCCTGCTGATGTCAGTGGGCGGTCCTGCTGATGTCAGTGGGCGGTCCTGCTGATGTCAGTGGGCGGTGCTGAAAGTTGCCTTTTTGGAGGGGAAGTGGGTGGGGAGTAGGAAGTCCCGTCATGCCGCTCCCGCGACCTGGGGTTTCTCCATGGTGGCCCCAGAGACCCAGAGAAGGAGCGCATCGCCCGGCGAAAGCCGAAAAGTTTCCCGCTATGGTGGCCACGTGCTGCCGGCGTGTAAAAAACAATGTGCAGCTGCATGGTGGCCCTTGGCATTCAAGTACCAGGGCCACTGGATACGGTTACTGTGAATTTCACGCATTCATTGCAATCATCGGCCCTCATTTCCGACGTTATTAAGTCCACATTTTCGAAGGTAAAGTTATGGCAGCGACTTTGATTAAATCTTTGATGCCCGCAGACAGGCCTGAACCAGCCGCACGGCAACCTCCCGGTTTGGATTTAACGCTAACATTTCACCGTTCCAGTAATGAGAAGAGACAGGAATCATTTTCTCCTCGTGGAAAGACCGCCAAAACGGCTATTAATACCCCCCCACCGTGCAACGCGCGAGCACCTCTACAACCGATGGATCTACGTCCAGTCAAGTTAATTAGGCATATTTTGGGTGAGAATATGCTATTTAATGGTTGTCAGGTTTAACTAATTTTGCTCATAAAATTCATTTTTATTTGTGACATTAATATATTTTTAGATAATTCATTTCTTGCGGTAAATGCTTTTTTTCCCCCGACGCGTTTCTTTCAGTTTTTTTCATTTCAATTAACTCAATTTCTTCTAAAGCAGAAACTTATTTTCTTTGAACAGTTACAGGGGGGTCATTTTGTTTAAATGCGTTCCCCCAATTAACACTTCTTGCACCTATCAATTTATGCGTTTAGGGATTAGTCCCTTTAACCCTTTGAATACGAGGCATCAGTAGTGTTGGCGAGGGGTATGTATATGTGTGTATGTGTATGTGTGTGAGCATGGATGTGTGTATTTGGGGTGAGATGGAGTGTGTGTTAGTGAGTGTGTATAATTTGTGTGCCAGACTGTATGTTGGAGGTGGGGGCGTGAAGCAAAAAAAAAAAAAGGCACAGACAATTTGTTTGGGGGGCCCCGGGGTAGAAATGACCCGCTTTTTTATAACGTTATACGGGGAACACGAAATACACGACAATAGAAAATCTCAAACATATAGATACAGAGAACCTGACAGAAGATTGGAAGCACCCGGCCCTTATGTAACCAATTAAACAATTAAAGTCCTGCCGTGTTTCTGGTTTTAGGGCAGAATTCTCTCGCATAATTCAGAGTCACAATCCCTGGCGTCTTAAGTCACTTTAGAGTTTCGTTCGCGATCCGTATCGGTGTCGCCGTACCTTATCTGCTACACGGAACCGCGGCTTTATCAAGGAGAAGCCGGCGTGAGCCGCCGTTAATGAAATGCCGAGGGAATGCAGCGCAAAGCGTCGCATTAGATTTCTTCGTGTGCGGAGGTCTTTAGGATAAAAATTTCTATCAGTGGAAGTAGATCTCTCAGGTACAAAGAGGGACCCCCAGGAACGCCGTCACCAGAACACAGAACTCCTATAAAAATACAATAAGAGGAATAATCCGTCACAAAATACATCACGGATATAATACATATTTATAAAATATTTAAAGGGAAAATGCTGGTTTTTTTGTAAACGTTTCATTTTAGTGTTGAGTTACCCAATGAATAAGCCGTATATTCAAGGTATAGAGGCAAGGAGAATCCCCGGGGGGGCACGGGGTATTGGGATGCATGATGGGGAATCGTGTGTATGGTTAACTATTCAAGTCCTGGACTGTAAAACTTTTTTTTTTTACAGTCCAGAATTTTTCACTTTCGATGTACGAGAGCGACAGGGAAAGTGTGACGTAGATCTGGCCGTCCAACGTGGCCGGCGGATGAAATATTGGGACCTTCTGGACCTTGAGTCCATCACAGCAGCTCGACACATGCCTGTGGCACCTAACGTGTTAACGGACACTCTCCATCTGCCTCCCCGCTCTTCAAGGTCATTACTTGGTGGGTTTGATTTCGTGTCCTTCGTTGCGCGCTCGTTTTTTTGTAGAGTAAAGTTCACTTTAACCGATGTGACTGAGTTTACAGGCCAGCAAGTGCTGAGTATCGCATATTCCGGTCAAGTGAAGTATGACTGAACAAAGTCGCGTAAAGCCCGGCTATTCCCGTAAATCAGTCACCTCTCCCCGCGTCTTCTTCTGAGAACATGTTTGTCTAATTAAACCACCGGTGAGTGAAGGCGGAATACCGGGAACCTTAACGTGGAACTGCCACGTCTCAAAAGTACTACATGTTACAGTTCTATACCCCACATCAATCTATGTCAGAGTGTTCACGTGTTTACATGTATTAAAAACCCAGTTTATGTGTATACTATGGGAGCATCCATCTAATATCATGATTATCCCCCCCCCAACATCTGTTTCCAGAAATGGAGGGATGCCCAAGGAGACACCTCTAGGTGTCATTTTATGGCACCCCTGTTGGAAATACACACCAATCAGCAACTTATAAATCAGGGAGAGAAAACTAAATTTAGATGAATAATCACTCAGATCCAGAGAACAGGAATCCAAGATGGCTGCTCCCTTGGTGTACAGATAAACGGGATTCTAACAAATATCCGTATGCTTACGGCACGGGTGAAACAAGAGCCATAAGAAGTGGACCCAAAGCTAGAGAGCGGATTGGAGGTCGGCCCAGGATCTTGGGGCTTCAGTGCACGGTGAGGTGGCCATGACGGAAGATCAGCACAGACCTCCATTGACCTTACAACGTCCCTGAGCCGGTCAAAAGTCGTCAAAAGGAGCTCCCCCAACCAGCTCATGATCCTCAATGCCTAAAAAAACGGGACAGTGGGCCAGCTCGGTGGGACAGAGCCCAATCTGGGACTGTTGTTGTTATAATACATAATAAAATGTAATGTCTTCTCCTTATGGATCAGATAGGTAGAAAAAAATGCATGATTAAAGAGCATTATCACCCCCAAAAAATAATTCAGTATATCTTCTAGAATGCCTTGAAGGGTTAAAGGTCTTAAAATCCATTGATTACTCAACTTTTGCCCCAAGACATTTATTTTTTATAAAAAATCCCCTTAAATACGGTGATAACGGTAATAATGGTAATAATGATAATAAATGTGCAAAACATTAAAAAATATATATATTTTTTTTATTTTGGAAACATCATTCTATACGTTTATGGAGCATATAGAGCTATAATATGTAAGATTTGGGAAAACTACAGGTTCCCCTGATAAAGTAACATTCATGTAAGAATAAGAAACGCACCTCATGCCCTCGCAGTAAACACGTTAGAGATAATTAACTCCGTTACTATTGATTCATTTCTATGTATTTTGACCTCTTGTCTCTTAAGGACCTTTAATAAATTAGTATCTTAATATCTGTTGTTATCCCTGGCACAGGGGAATTTACGCTGACAGGGAAGGGGGATTATGACGTGCCGGGTCCAAAGATCATACGTGTATTGTGAATAATTACCAGGTACACGGCTGACTTGGTAAATTCACTAAACCGGGGCTTGTAATGACGTGTAATTCGAAGAAATTATTATTTTCGTGTTCATGAAAAGCGATTATGGCTATAAAAAAAAAAAAGAGGAAGAACGTGTTAATTATGGACACTATTGTTACTATAAGGGGATTTAAAATTTTTTTTTTAAAAATAAAAAATAAATAAAATTATAAAAAATTATAAAAAAAACATAATGAGGGTGAAATCTGTGTATGCGATTGGTTCATTTTTTAACTCTTTGAAGATATAAGGTATTTTTCACTTAAAGGCACAAGCAGTTAAAGCATTTTCATTATATATGTCTTCATCTAACCCTAATTCAGCCTCCCAGCAGAGGCGGTAGCTACAGCGAGGCAATTCACACACGAATCTAAGACGAGACCAACGACTGATTAAGGTTTGAGTCAAGCAAAAAACAAGCAGACTACAGGGGCCGAATGGGGCCGATCTGCAGGCAAATTCTGTGCTATGTTTCTATGGGAAATGGGGCTTTTGGGAGTTCTGCATTTCCTCTCAGGTGCATGGAAGAGGGAGAGAGAGTGAGTGCATGGTGTTAGAGTGAGTGCGTGTTACTGTATGGTGTTGGAGTGTACATGTGTTATTGTATGTGTTAGTATATGGTGTTTACAAGTATGAAAATATAGAGGTGCGCTCAAAAAAAGTAAAAAGCAAATAAACTATATATGCCACAAAACAAAGTACTTTATTAAGCACAATAGCGCTGAAATACCGATATGATAGTCTGGGTTGTCTGCTTTACAGAAATATATACTTTTGTGGGCATTTTTGGCTTATTTGTTTAAAATTAGAGTTGCAATCCCATCGTTGTTCCCTATAAGTGCTGGGAAAGTATGGAAAATCTATATAAATGAGGTATTTCTGAAATCAGGACACCCGAATTGATGAAGTTGGAGGGGATTTTCCATCACTTTACCTAATATTGTGAGGATTCAGAGGGAAAATATATTAAAAAATAGGGTTTTTTTCAATTTTTTGCTAGTTTTTACCAAATTTCCATTCTTAAATTTTCAGCTAATTATCTTACTATGGTATCAGAAGAAAGCTCTATGTCTCAATATACAGTTTCCATGGGTACGCTATTCACAGGAAAGGAGAATAATCGCTGAGCCGACATACCCCCAAAGTGGCAAAATTGCTCTGGGCTTTGAGGTACTGAAAGGGTTAAACATTTGCTTGTACAAAGTTTGTTCAAACAAAATGAGTTGTGGACCAAAACGTTACAATAAACCCCGTGAAATCTCCCTTTTGCTCCGGAGATACGAGGTATGAAAGCCGAATAACGTTTTGTTAATTAAAACGGGCGCTGTGAATATTCCTCCCTCTGTTCCGAATAACAATCATACATTTTGTTTTATTGGAGGAGAGAAACATGATTCGCTCTTAAAGGTCACTTTATTCTGATTAATATTTTTTTCTTTTGTGCTAACCATCGATTGCAATTAAATTTCTACTTCCTTTTTGTAAAAATAGCCTGAAATAAAATGCTGCATTTTGCCACAAATGACACATAAATCAGAGTGATTGTACTGAAAACGCATCTCTCAGCAGGTTAATAGAACAAGTTATTGTGCACAGAATGTGATCATGTAGTCACCGCTATGGTGGTGGCCTTGTTGGAACGTGGACCAGTGGCGTACTTAGGGGGGTCGGTCTGCTCTGGATGCCACAATGGCACACAGAAATCGACCACTCCAGTGTCCCTGTCTCCTTTCCCGAAGCTACCCCCTCTTTTCTTGCCTCTTCTTGTTCTTTTGTCTTCTTTCCTCTGTCTTCTACCGCTTCTGCCCGTGTCTGCTTTTTTCGACTGCTTCTCCGTGAACCAGACCAACCAGAGCACTTCTGCGACAGGGCGGAGCCTCCGAGCTCAGCCTATCCCTGATTGAAGGAATCGGGAGAGGCTGTCTCTGTGGCTCTGCAATATGCGAGAGAGCATGAATGAGAGTGAGTGTGAGAGGGCGTGAGTAAGAGTGAGTGTTTTTACAAGTGTGGAGGGGGGATGCCAACTATAGGATCTTCCCCAAGATGCCAAATACTCTAGGCCGTTGTGGGCAGGGGTAACCCCAAACACCTCTATCACTTGGAGAAGCGGAGAAACCCGGAGAGCCATGATATGATTATTAGGCATGATCAGTCAGAAAGCTATTGGCTACGTACACAATGCATTAAGTTTTACAAAAAACCCAAACTTTGAAATTCTTAGGTTTTCACAAAAATGAAATGGGCTGTGTAAGCTTGGCGAATGTCTTTTCTTCTCCTCCTCCTCCTCTTTCCTTCTAAACTCCTCTTCCGCTCTTCTTCTATCGCTTTCCTTTTTTCACCCTACTTCCTACCCTGACACGTTCATTCCTACCCTGACACGTTCATTCCTACCCTGACACGTTCATTCGTGGTAAAAGCACACCGCGTTAGCAGGGTCATGTGTATAACAATCAGTATAATAAACACATTTATTTCCTCTGCTTCCAAGAATTATTTTGTAGCTTTGCATACATTTTCAAGGGTTAATTTGATACAAGTGGTCCTCTGAGGAGGGGACGGGGCGTTCAAGTGCCAGCCCGGCCGCTCTTCGCTTCATAGAAACAATCACGCCGTACAGAATGAATGAGCAATTATCTCTGGCAGTTGCTAGGCAACCATGAAGCATTTCAAGCATGTTATTTGAAACAAGGACTTTTCAGGGATCGCGGATAAAAGGAATATTCATATTTAGACATCTGGATTATAGAGACAGCAATTAGGGCAAAAGATACATAAATTATACAAAAGGGAAAGGTAAAAATCTGCATTAAAATGTATGCATTAAATGTAATGTTATCAGCGTGTAGTAAACAGCCTGTCCATGCGCATCCAGTATAAATATCACTGTTTTTACTCTGGAAATGGAAACATTTTATTATATACCTTTTTTTTTTTTTGCATGACCTTCTGCCTGGTTAGCAACTTGAGATCCGATGCCATTCTACAAACATAGATGTCTGACGGCAGATTAGACCTATTTGGCCCATCTATGCTTTCCTGTTGTATTTCCATGAATGGGATAGGCATATGGCTATGGAATGGCCCCCCAGCAGAAGTGGTATTTGGTAATACAGTGAGGGGATTAAACATGCATGGGATAGACATACGGCTCCTGAATCTAAGACGAGACCAATGACTGATTAAGGTTTGAGTCTTTACAGCAGGAGAAACGGGAGACTAGACGGGGGCCGGATGGGGGCCGATCTGCTTGCAGGTTGAGCATTCACATGGTACGGGCATCCACATTGAAGCATGCTTCCACCATAACTGATGTGCACTGTTCATAAACACATCATACCGAATGTGTATTAATGGAAAGACATACAGCAATTAGGTCTGTGTGATGGGTGTGATGAGAGTGATTGGAAGAGATTAAAGGCGATGCCATGAAGACAGGCAGGATTCACAGGCCCGGCTGAAAATACAGCAAAATGGTATTTTATAAAAAAAATAAATTATATATATATATATATATATATATATATATATATATATATATATAAGGTGCATTCCATATTAGTACATAATAATATAAAAAGCTAAGAATGTTGGAAAAAAGGTCTATGTGGAGCACCTTTGTAAACATTTTTAGACTGATGCATAGAACGGTAACACAATGCTTACAAAAAGTGACAATCCACTCAAATACGTTTATTTTTTGTTAGCTTATGTTTCTTGATGCATTATAACGAGTCCCTGATGAAGTCACCATATGACGAAACGCGTTGGACATAGTTTTTTAAAGCATAAAGTGTTTTTAATTGGAACCCTGCCTGCCATTTATTTGTATCCAGCAGATGACCAGTTTTTAAAACTTTGAGGTGGTTTTAAAAGTTCCAGCAAACCTCCAGGATTCCTAAGATCCCGGCTATCTTAAAGGCGCAGTTCCTACTACAACCTTGTGAGTGTGGCACAACTAGTGGGGGCTGTTTTTAAACCCTTTTTAACCGTTATTGCACCATTTGTGGTTTTTATTCTTTTTACAGAGTACTTTTAAAGCTGTATCCCCAGAATTTGTTCTGTTTTTCCATATACCTGTTATAAGTCGTCCTTGGGGAAGCTACCACATATGTGTTCCGATGAATGAATAGAAGGGTTAAAAAGCTAAGTACCCTGTTTTTATATTATGTTTCATTCTTGTAGAACACAGTTACAATTTTATTGAATCCGCTCAAAGTGTCTTGAAGTTTCAGTTGCGTTGGTCGACCCAGTCAAGGAATAGTACCTGGAAATGGCGAGGTTGGGAAACGCTATCTAATAATGGCCGACACTTGATTAAGAGTCGATCCCTTAATGTAATAATTCACTGCCGTATTCCTGTAATTCTTGGCTCCCGCTGCCCAATTAAAGGCTGCCAATTTTGCAGATAGGAACGACTATAAAAGAATAGAATTCTATTGTGGCGGTTCCAGCCGAGACAGAAGGCCTCCTCTAGGAGAATAAATCGGTGGTTCTGGTTGTTCTGTGAGGGTCTCCGTACCCCTGGCACATAAATACCTCGCTGTCCTTTCTACCGAATGATCTCATTAAATCCCTCTTTATACCGGAGAGAAGGTTCATTATCACTTCCCCTCCGATTGCATTTTGGATGTGCGGTCCCAACAGCCGTATCATCTTGCATTTGTGTTTCTCCAAACAAGTAAAAAACTCTCCAGGAAGCAAACCTCAACACAATTAACCCTACAACCGCTGCGAGTTCTGTTCTGCTGCCGATCGCCTGGACTCTGGGATTCCAAAAAAGTAACGCGGACCGCGGGATAATTCACCTACTTCATTCAATTGAGTTCCATTTCCTATATTGTCGAAAAGGAATATTCAAATATAAACATAAGACCCGTTTGGCCCTTCAAGTCTGCCCGTTATTACTATTTGAGAGTTTAGCAAATATAAGAAAAGTACTTTGGAATCTAGAAATGGGCCATTAAGACGAGATCTCTGTATTAAGTTGTATGAGCGCACTATGGGTCAGCAGGGCCGCCAACATAAATCTTGGGGCCCAATACAGACTTAAAAGCCCCCATGTCCCTTGCATTGTCCTCCCCAGTGCTCTGGCCATGTTCCACCCACAGCTTAGGATTCTCCCATAAGCACACCTTATGCTTCTAACATACATACATGCTAACACGCGAAACACCTACTCACTCTAACACCTACACATATATACATACATACATACATACTAATTCTCTCTCCTGCTCCTCCTCTCCAAGGCACCACTAACCCTAGACTCAGCTCTGACACTCCAACAACATGTGATGATACACACACTCAAGCTAACACACGCACCAAACACTAAACACTAACAACCATGCAACCCTACACCATACACTTGCAAAGACTTACACCTTACAGAAACATACACACGTTAATACCATCACAATATATTAATACACACAGACGCTAACACTATATGCTCACATACATACTAACGCTAACACCATACAGTAACACACACACATTACCATATGCTCGCACAAGCTAAACCTTATGCACATACACACACTAACACTATATATACACACTGACTCTGGCACTATATATACTTGCACACACTCAGACTAACACAATATCTTACATCAGAGACCTGTGTCCTCTGCAGCCCCTCCGCTGCCTCCCAACTGATGCTGGGCGCATGGGTAAGTGGGCTCCGTGCATACCCCGATTGCAGTAGCCCTGCGAGCCAGTAAATATATGTTTGCCTTGATCATGAATAAAACCGGCTAATCAATATTTATGTAGTAACGCACCCGCCCCTAAAAAAATCACACCTGAAAGCCTTGCGTACACATAAACCTTACCTGATAGAAACAGCTGTGCTTCTGGTAAAATTGCAATTCCTTATCTGTCCTCTAGATGTCTCCAGTGACTGGTAAATTGCAATTCCTTATCTGTCCTCTAGATGTCTCCAGTGACTGGTAAATTGTAATTCCACATCTAACCTCTAGACGTCTCCTGCTTCCACAAACCACTACGCTAAGGTTCTATACCCCGGATGGAATCTCTCCAATTTATGATCCCTTAGCACATATCTTCACGTGTCTGGAATCAGTATCCTTATTGCACCAGGTCAGCTGGAGTTCCTATGACTGGTTGAGGAAGAGAAATAAATAAATGTCATTTTGTAATGGAATCCATTACTCTTTCCCACTCTCCGGCTTCAGTAAAAACACATCTGGTTCTTCAAATTAAAGACATCTGTGCTATTGTGATTGACGCAAACTTAGCTAATTGTTTGTGACTTAACATTGTCCTGTTTTATTTTGTGGGAGCGGAGAGGAAGGAGTATTCTTAACCCCTTAATGACAAAGCCCGTACAGGTACGGGCTCAAAACGCGTTATTTTCAATGGGTTTAGGGGCCGCCCATTGTCCTTAAGGGGTTAATTATTTATTTTGGATAACAAAAAAAGCAGGAAGTGAAAGAAAAAGGAAATTTTATTCAGCGCTCGCGTTTCCAGTTGGAAATGAAACTTTTTTTTGGTGTCAGAATGGAGGGGAAGAAAAGGGTTCAACCAACGGATTAACCGTTCGCATGCCTTAAAGGGTTACTATGGTTCACGGTGACTTAAAAGTTAACGTTGATAAGATGCGGCACATTTATTGCAAGCAACGCAGCACAATTCTCAGTAATAAAAGTCTTCATGCATGAGGTTGAATTATTTTTCCACTTGACCTTAGCGAGAGGCCGTAGCTATGGTTATGCGTCATAGTTTAATACTATAATAAAACATTTATACAGTCTATACAAATTTAAGTACTGGAGTCAAGGTTCTAAGATCTAAGGGCAGTCTGGCGTTTCTCGTGGATACTTAGCGCCTACGCTGTTAAAGCTTCTTATTTTCCACTTATTATGGGCATTACTCGATGTTGTGCAGTTTTAGGACCCCCCCCATGTGCTTACAGATATCCCACATACCCTGGTGCCTGATAGACGGCGAGGACCAGCCCGGAATCCCTAGCTGGGGTATAAGAGAAGAAAGATCTTCCAAGGTCTCTTTCTAGATTGTCCCTAAATTAAAGTTGTCCTTCTGATTTGACCCCTGTTAAGAATCGGCACCATATGAGTTCCTCTTTAGGAGAAAGGGTCCCTTTTTGAGATCCAAATAGTTGCGCCCCTGATGCCCCCTTTCCTCACCTGATGCCCCTTCTATGAGCTCAGAATGTTTGCTGGGTATGAGGGTATCGCAGGGTTCTACCCAGTCCGGTCCATCTAGTCTGTTTTCCCTGCTGTAAAGACTCAGCTCTTGATCAGTCGTTGGTCTCGTGTTAGATTCAGGAGCCGTATGCCTGTCCCATGCATGTTTAATACCCTCACTGTATTACCCACTACCACCTCTGCTGGGAGGCTGTCCACTTATCTTACATCCTCTCAGTAAACATTCATTACATTCCATCTAAACCTCCGAACCTCTAGTTTTAGGCTATGACCTCTCCTTCCAACATTTCTCCTTCCTTGGTCCTCAAGTCATCTGGGTAGAGGCAACATACATTTGTGACAATCGTTCCCCCCAGAAGTTATTCTGTCTGCAGCCATTCCTGTCCCTTCTATTTTCTGCTCTATCAAATGAGATTTGAATTTGCTGTTACTTGTCGAAGGTCTTAAATCTTTTTGTTGGTTGGTAATTGGTTTTCTTTTGTTGGAGGAACGTTGGCAGCGTGCGGAATTCCGCAGGAAAGGTTTGGGAGCCAAAAGATAGACAAAAAACCTCCTAATTGGATCGATAATGAATTAAAGCGACGGGGGGACCGCCGTGGTTTTCTTTGATGGCGTCTGGAAGGTAAAACGTAGTAAATGGATGTTTTTGTTTCGGAGTAACTTGTGTTGATTAGTTTCCTGTGAATCCACAAAGCTAAAAGCTGATCATTTACTAAGACACTTTAATGATCATAAGACGGGTCGGACAGCATATTGAGAAGATGGCAGTGAAAGGCGCATCTTTTAACCATTCGAGGGGGTGAAATGTTAAGACCGGTATGAAGAGCTGTATCGGTGGGGGTCTACACGGAAACGACGCACAGAGGGGATTTTCCAAAGAGATGTATCAGAGACAGTAAAAGGGTTCCAGAACAAAAGCACATTTAAAGATTTACATAGCAGTCTACACAGCGTGACACACAGGGCATGGCGTGAAAGGGGCGCATCGGGAATCCGCGGGGTGGGTAAATTTATTATAAAGCAGATCTGTCGCTCCTTAAACCGTACATTTTTCACTAAACGAACCGATATATAGAATAAAATAAGCAGTATATATTTATAAGAAACCCACCTTATTTGTATAACGTGTTAACTTTTTTTGGAATCTGCATGCTTATTCCTCCCCATTAACCCTTTCACTGCTAAGGACGTAGTGGTTACGTCCTCACAAGTGGGCTTCAGGTGCTAAGAACGTAACCTCCTTCTGCCCCGATGATCTGGCCTGTATCCTCGCAGGCATCGCCCTCCAGCGATGATGTCATCGCACAATTTCGCAATGACGTCATCTAACAACTTTAACAAAACTACAGAGTCAGTTTAAAGAGGTTATGGGGGCATGCCGCTTGTATCTCAGCATCTAAGCAAGGCTACAGACCCCCCCCCCACCAACTCATATACCTCGCCTCACCTTTCCAACGATATAAGGCTTGTAAAAGAAGAATACAAAATATTAAGTTAAAAAAGTAAAAAAAAAAAAAATTGGGGGTCTCTAAAAGCAGATAAATAAAGATCAAACTTGCCCAAATTAAATTATCTCAAAATAAACTTGTTTTTACAGTGATCATATAGCTATGAAAAGTCGCATTCCCTTTTTAAAAATGGCCGATACTAAATTTTAATCCCATGATCCCCTTCATCATGGGGATAAATTTAGCCAATGGTAGAGGGAGGCAAGTTTTGGGAAGTGAAAATATACATTTTTGCCTTTATTTTCCAAACCTAATCAGACATACACATATAAAAATGGTATACTTGGAATCTGCTGGGTGTGCTGAAAAAACAATATATGGTTTGTATTCCGAAGAAATTTACTTCTAAACGCGTTTAAACGAGAGCTGCAGCACAATGCTCAAAATTGCCTTAGCACCAGGGTGGGAAATGGCTTAGCAGCGAAGGGGTTAAGTTCTCTCTCCTCTGTTGCTAAATTGCTGATTACTGATGTTGAATGCAGAGCTCAGATTTTTCAAGGGTAAAATAGTCCATCAGCCAAGAACTAGTTAATAGAAGCCGTGGCAATAAAAAGGTGCCTTTCCAAAAAAAACCCCAAAAAACTGCTATATATATAAAAACAAAGCTCTGGGATGGGTTTACAACTTTTCTCAGACACTCCAGGGGTTAATGCCAAATAGGGCTGACATATGATTTACCATAGGGAATGATAAAGGGCCACTGGAACACAGGAGTGATGGGAGGTGATAAAGGCCATTGGACACAGAGTGATAGGAGTTGATAAAGGGCCATTGAACACGGGAGGTGATGGAGTGATAAAGGCCATTGGAACACGGGAGTGAATGGGAGTGAATAAAAGGCCATTGGGACACGGGATGATGGGAGTGAAAAGGGCCATTGGAACACAGGAGTGATGGAGTAAAAAGGGCCATTGGGACACAGGAATGATGGAGTGGATAAAGGCCATTGGACACGGAGTGATGGCTGATGATAAAGGGCCATTGCGGGACACGGCTGGAGTGAACACAGGAGTGATGGGAGTGATAAAGGGCCATTGGGACACGGGAGTGATGGGAGTGATAAAGGGCCTCTTTCGCCTATCTAGAGATTGCGTTAAAAATCAGCAGTTTACAGCTACGATAGTCATTTAGTCTGCGCTGGATTTCTGATCCATTTCATGTTATTTTAATGGGCAAAATATGCTTTTCCTTCAAAAACAAGGACAACAAAAACACCAAGTGACCCCAAAGTTTTGAACGAGAGTGGATATAAATATATGTGTCACTGTTGTGATAATGTAAAGGATATCGTTCATACCCTGGAACTCACTTCTAGTGTTCACGCTTCTTCCCATTCCCTCTTTCCTTAATGTATTTGTCTGTCTTAGGCTAGGTTTCCACTTGGTTTTTTTTGCTAAAAACGCCTATAAAAACGCCAATAGCGCCACCTGGCGTTTTTTTTGTGAAAAACGCTGCAGCCAGATGTTAGCTGTTCTTCAATAGGAAAACGCAAAATGCCATTTCCACTTGGCGTTTTTCTGTTCGGCGTTTTTTCAGTCCTGTTTGGCGTTTTTCTGCTTTTTTGGGCTCTGTGGCAGTTTTTCAAAATCGCAGCATGTTGACACTCTGGCGTTTTTTGCAAGGAAATCCTGGCGTTTTTCTCCAATAGAAGTCTATGGGAGAGAAAAAACGCCATGAAAAAGCCATGTGGGTTTTATGCCTTGGCGTTTTTTCACAGTTACAATGCAGAGGATGGGCCCGGTATCTGTGTGTCCTATGAGAAATAGGCTGGAAATAAACAGTTTCACACAAAACAAAGTTCATATTGAATTTTACACCATTTGGAACAATCACGCCATTACAAACAAACATACGCGACGCGTCAACTGGATCCTGCGTGCCAAAAGCAACAGCAAACAATCTGCACCATCATTTGGGGCAAATCTTCTTAGAGGAGCAGACATTCGGAATAAAGCTTTACAAACCACAGAAAAGAGAAAAAAGGGTCCGCCGGGGCGTTTAAGTAGAACTCTACCAAGTAAATGACATCAGGAGAGGGCAGATACTTGCCATCTATCCTAATCCCTTTTAGCTGGGTGAAACATCTAACTTGTAAAGGCTGGAAAAACTGCCTAAGGTCAAAAAAAGCAATTTCCACAGAAAGGCTAAAACGCCAGAAAAAACTCCATAAAAAACGCCAAAACGCAGTGGCAGTTTTCTTGGCTTTTTTCCTGGCGTTTTTCATCAAGAAAAAAACGCAGGACAAAAACCCAAGTGGAAACCTAGCCTTAGTCCGTCGGTTGTAGTTTTGTCAGACTCTGTAAATGTACGGAAATTGCTGGCGCCTTATAACTAAACGATAAATATAATGCACAATGTGACAATTTATGTTGTGATGAAATGTGTTGTTTATACACTGGCACAATTATAGTTTTGCACATTTGTCCCATTTTTCAAAACACCTTTATAAGCAGCCTATTTGTTACAGAAAGTTGAAGGGGCAGATTCTCCGGGTCACACAGTCCGGATCTGACTCCATCCCATTCTCCCCGCTGGGATCATATATAAGACCCCCAGTTGGTGCTTTTTGTTATGGTTGATATCCCTGCTTGAATGCAGGTGACCCAACTAAGTCTATCTTTAAAAATTAAGTCAGCATTTCCATGAGGGCCAGTATTAGAGCCATTTGACGAGTCGCTGCATAGAATCTTCAGGGTAGGCTATTAAAGGGTTAATATTTAAAGCAGCTCATTGAGAAGGTTCCCAGGTATAAATATCATATGTTTGAAACCCGCACCCAAAAGTACATAAAATCACTGGTCCTTCAATGCAAATGAACAAATTCAGTAAGAAACAGCCCCCCGATATTTCCCAAAAGCCTTGTTTTTTAACCCTTCGTTCACTAGTTATGTGGCTATAGTCTGGTCCGGCTCCAGTAAGAGCAGTTCCTTTAGCCTCGTGGCGGCGCGCGGTTAATCGCATTTCTTCTTTCCACCGTATATCCGAATGTTTAATACCGAAAGTATTAAATGACAGACTTGCTTTCTGTCGCAATGATTTACCGGCCTGACCTGAAACGATTAACCTTTGAGCTGTTGAAAGAATTGGTAGACCTCGTAAAAGATGGGTTTCCCTCTACGGCTCCTGCGTTCCCGGGATTTATGGGGGGGGGGGTTCTTCTGACTGCCTCGGCATAAACATTTGACCTCTACAATTTCCAATGGCTTTTTTTTATTTTATTTTTTATAAATAATGCAAGGATAGCATCTGGAACCAAAAGGGACGAAATAAATACAGATGGCGCACCAAACGCCATCAACATGGAACCACCGAGCACACAGAATTAATATTCTATGACGTGAACTTATATACAATTTATATTATTATTTTGGCCCATATGCTTCCAAATGCTATAATTTGCCATTATTTAATTTATTTTTTAAAATAAAAAATTTCAAATTGTAGAGATCAAATTATAAAGGATTGATCATAGAACTGATATAACATGATTTAGTTGTTGGGTACGCTAAATTGTTTTGTGATCATCAGATTAACTTCTCTATCATCCTAAATGTTTTCTTAAAATGATTAATTTATGAATGCACTTTTTTTGTTAATTGACTAATTTCATAAATGCACTTTTTAGCAAAATGGTTCAGTATCACAGAAAAAAAATCTTTTTTTTTTTTCTGGGGCATTATGTGGAATCACAGGTTTTTGAATACATTCCCCTGGAAATAAATGCATTTCATTGAATGATTACAAAATTGATCTAGCACTTTATTCTTAAAAGGTATCCTAAACAGTTGATTATCACAAAATTATAGTTTGTTATAATTATTTTTAATATCGTAAATTCATTTCTAAAAACGATTACTCTAAGAATGCACTTTTTTCAAATGACTTCTTGTATAAACACACTTTATTAAGTAAATTGTGGAGAATTCACAGTAAATCTTTATTTATAAGGATTACCCACTGTAGGCCTTTCCACTATATTTATTGAAAATATATATATTTATTATTATTTTTTTTTTTACATTTATTTTTTCTAGAAGACATCTAATGGGATAGAATATCAAAACCACAAGTTCTTAAAGCTTTCAGAGTACAACACCCTTGAAGTAGTTTAACCTCTTCAATCCCCTATGGACGTACTGGTACGTCCAAAAAAACGCCCCTCAAGAAACCCCTATGCACGTACTGGTACGTCCAGCCCTTCTTGCAGTGTCAGGGACGCATCCCTGCCGCTGCACGGGAGATCAGGCTGTCCTTTGACAGCCTGAACTCCCCCCTGACAGCAGAAGCCGGCATTGCCGGCTTTCTGCTGTCCGATCTCCTGTAACAGCTTCCCGCATGAAAGCCAGAAAGCTGTTACATGTTAAACCGCAAGAACGGGCATTCCCTTCCGGGTTGCGTCACTGCTGACATAACCCGGAAGTTGCAGGGGATATCCTGTCAAAATTGCTCTGGGACTTGAGGTACCAAAAACCCCTGGGATTGAAGGGGTTAAATTGTTTGCTATTCCTACACCAATCTCTTTTATTGTTGTTAATGAATTGTATTGAAAATTAACTAATTCATAAATGCACTTTGCACTAAAAGTGATCAATTTAATAACCGTGCGTGCCGGCGCACTTAAGTAATTCGGGCCGAGTTCATAATAAATCTTTATCGATATTTATTGTATCGTCTACTGCAGGTCTCCGCAAAAGAAAGAGGAATCTATCAAATGTATCGTTTTCTAGCTTTCTAAAGCAATAATCTTGTATGCGCTTTAATTGTTCGTTATTAATATCTTAATTCTTTATTGTTGGTACTAATGAATATTTAATTTAAAACGCACTTTATATTTAAGCAATTCTGTCTGATTTTACATGAAATCTTTATGATGAGATAATATTTTTGATTACACATTCTTTGTAAGGGTTAAAGTGATCTGTCAAATTCAGTTAGGAAAGCACTACTTTCTAAAACAAGAGTTTTTGGTGTTTTTTTCCCCCTTTAGATACCATCCCTTACACATAAGAAGCGTCTCAATTGACAGACATGCGAATGGAGGTCTTTGGTAGGAAGGATCTTATTTATGGGATCCTATGGTGTTTTTACAACATGTTTGCCTATTTATTATAATTTATATAGCGCTATCAAATTCCGTAGCGCTGTACAATGGGTAGACAGGTAGTATGTAACATAACAAATTGACTTAGAGACAACAGGTGAGGAGGGCCTATGAGTATTTTGTTGATGTCGAGGGTATACAGGGAGCTCCAAAGTATATTAGATGCTCCAACTGATATCTGCTAACACACAGGGAGGAAATACCACCTATAAAAGATCCTTGCTACATAAGTTTAATTAAAAAATGGAATTTATGTTTCTTACAAGAAGCTCCCTGTAGACAAGTTACCCAGGGGGGGGAAATAAATTCCCTAAGATCATACATTCTTTCATTAAAAATAAGAAAAGATCTTCTCTATGAGCATGCATTATACACTGTTTGGACAAAAGTATTGGGATGCCTGACCGTTGCACCAACAGGGATTTTGATGACATCACATTCTAAATACATAATGAAGTTCCCCCCCACTTTGCAGATATAACGGCTTTCACTCTTCTGGGAAGGATTTCCACAAGATTTTGGGGAGTTTCTGTGGGATTTTAGCTCATCCAGTAGAGGGTTTGTGAGGTCCGGCACTGATGTTGGACGAGACGCCCGGCTCACAATCTCCATTCCAGTTTATCCAAAGGTGTTCGATGGGGTTAAAGTCGGGGCTCTATGCGGCCGGTCAAGTTCTTCCACCCCAAACTCATCCAACTATGTCTTTATGGAGCTTGATTTGTGTGCTGGGGGGCAGTCATGCTGGAATAGAAAAGGGTCTTCACCAAACTGTATCCACAAAGGTGGAAGCAGAGCATCGTCCTCTTCACTATACCAAAACATTTTTAGAGGTCGGTTTAGAGCGATCTCCGATCCTCCAGGAGCTCTTTACGTCATTATTGTTCTGTAATCATTTATGTAGTATTTAGTCGCATGTGTTGCCATTTTCTTTAATTACTATAATTATTCTTTATTTGTTATGGGTGGTCTACAGTTTCAGGATTACTTCAAATCCATGAAAACACCAAGGCTTTTTTGGGGGTCCTCATACTTTTGCGAGCAGTTGGGGCTTTAAAAAGTGTGAGCCAAGGTTTGACACATTGTCAGCATGCATAAAGTCCCGCTAGCCATGCCCAAAGAACATGGTCATTGTGGTCCATTGTGGCCACACGTTAGGTTGAATAAAATTTGACACATTAAAAAATGGAATATAATTTCAAATGCTCATGTTATTTAATAAAATAATTTTCATGTGGTTTTTTTTGTTTATTTATTATTTTGTTCTGAGCAAGCTTCGTTTCCATGTTTAATATGCCGAGTTGGCACAGTGTTGGGTCTGCGGCTTGGTTTCATGCAGAAAAAAAAACAAACATTCGACA
The DNA here is from genome assembly GCA_009364415.1 of Spea multiplicata. Classification (NCBI taxonomy): domain Eukaryota; kingdom Metazoa; phylum Chordata; class Amphibia; order Anura; family Pelobatidae; genus Spea; species Spea multiplicata. Next base: position 48,915 of record VKOC01047395.1, read on the forward strand.
TCACTGACCTAGGGAATACTACTAAATACAGCTTTCCTACAAAACCAGACCAAAGCAAACCCCGAATATGAATATTTTAATACACCTTTCTTGCATTACCCTCTGTTACCTTGTTTAGATAAACGAGACAGATCCCTGTGGATTAAAGCCATCGGCATGTTTAGACATGGCATTTTATTTTTAAATACTGTATAAAGTAAACAAGCCAGACAAACGGATTATATTGCTGACTAAGCTCTATTTACCCACCTAAAGGCCGGTAGCACGATAACTTCCATAATACATGATTTTTCTAATAAAGATCTATTCCTGGTGGTATTGGAATTGGAAATTGACATTTAAGTGGTTAAAACTATTCCGTTCAAACCACTAAACAACGTAATATATAAAACAAGAGTGGCGCTAAAGGAATGATCTGGACTTTGGCATCAAATGTTATAAGATAAGAGTCAAAAGGTAATCTTGATGGATTCATCCAAATATATTATGTGTAAGAATCTGAATCCGCACCCCAGAAGTCAGAATAACCAGCAGCTAGCTCATATATTTAAATACAATGATTTTTCTGCCAAATGCACCTTGATTAATTCCAGCCCAGAGGAAAGAAGAAGAAATGTAATACTTGCTTTGTATTATGGTTGTAAAATCCATAAAGAGTTTAACTGCACTGCGGTTAATTAGATGATTAAATGATTCATAAATAATTCCTTTTAGAATATGCATTACGGAATTCTCTATCTATAGATATGTATTTTCCAAAACGCTGGCCAATTTACTGTTAATCTTCAAATCCATTATTCCTCAATATTTTCAATTACGAGGTCTGGACTGCTCCCTACTGCAAAGGAAGAAAAGATACATTAAAAAAAAAATCCAAGAGGAAATGAAATTTACGTGAATATTTTACCAATAGTACCAATTCACATAAAAGAAAAGGGGGTAAAATCCCACACCGATAAATACGTGTATATCATATATATGAAAAATAATATTTACCAACCATATACAGACAAGAGGATATCGGGCTTTAATGTAAACAATGAGTGGTAACCAATGCAAGACAAAGCAGCTAGTCCTGAAAATATCAGACTCCCCAAGAAATAGGTTTAACCGACAACCCCCCCCCCAAACCCCATACTTTTACCATTTTGTATTATTTTACATCTATATATATATCTATATATAATATACATATACACATACATATCTGCTATATGTATATTGACTATTTTGTGTTTTTGTCTTAATTTTATTAATTTTCTATTTTTTGTATATATATTAAAAAAAAAAATTATCTTTTATCTCTATAGGTTGTCCATCGATGGTGTACTACCTCGATGACTTCTTGTGGGTGGGCCTGATATGTCCCCTTCGCTAAGATGGTGTGGTGCCTGGATAGATTGGCAAGCATGTTTTTTTTTCTGTATTTTAAATTTGTTTACATTATTTGTTATTTATTGGTGTTCTGTTTTGGTAGCTATTGCCCCATTTTAAAACCTATATTTTAAGTAAAGGTTTTGCGTGGCAATGACTAAACGTTAAGTTAATTGATTGTGGCCTATTAAAACTCAACTTCGGTTAAAATCAATCCAGAAAATGGTATTATGCCTAAAATCCTCGTAAGAAGAAGTGTAGAGGATTTTTTTAACCTGACAAAAGTTACAAGAATAAAATAATTAAACTATAGGATCAAAGTAAAGAGAGAAATAGGTTATTACCCGTGGCCATGTACTGGCTGCACAGAACACTGACGGTAAATCTGCTTTGAAAGCAATGCTCGCAGTGCTTGTTGCATTTGGAGTACAACAAAAATCAATAGTATTAATGTAAAAATAAAAATCTCACATTGCATTGCTTAAAGGCACAGTGTGTTCTATACCAAGATCAATTCTAGTGTAAATTTGGGTGGAACAGCAGCTGAAACATAGAATTTCACATTGTTCACAGAGCCGGCCCCGATGGAGCCCATAGCGTCCCTCAAGGATGCCTCTGTGATATCTCGAAGTCACGTCCAGAATCGTCACATGACTGGAAGTGCGTCCTCTTTCGGGCAGTTGAAGTCTCCGTTGATGCTATGGCCCTGGTGCTGGGGTCTGCGGGTTCTGGAGTAGTTCCAGGCGTTGCTTCTTTTCCAGGGAGGCGTACACGGTGACTGGCTCCCCTGCCCAGGATCTGTCTATGACCAGTAGTCAGCCGCAAAACAGCTCCTGTACAGAATCCACCGTGAAGCTTGCTCCTCGGATCAGAATGGCAACTCTCGCTGACTTGCAGCCGTTGCCGCCGGAGCAGAAGGACGGCCCATAAGGCCATTACCTGCATAGATGAAGATAAGGCTAAGAGAACATTCCTACAACATGTACACGCCACACCGCTGACAGATGGCAGGGGCATATCAGTCTTAACAGGAGGAGTGCTGCTTTTTTACATTTCCCGGGAGCTGCTTTCATGGTTGTCGGAGGGTTTTTTCTTGTCTGTGGGAAACTCGGCATGGCCTTTGCTGGAGCTACCACATAGGACCTTGTTTTTTGGGAGCCCTTGTAGATGTGCTCAGGATCACCGCGCAGGTTACAGGCCTTCTTGCTTGGACAGTCTTTGATCTTGTGCCCTACCACTTTGCAGTGACTGCAGGACTTCTGCTGGCATTCCTCTGCCCTATGGCCCATTGTGAGCAGGTCTTAGCATGACCGGGGTAGAAAAGCATGCTAGTAGTTTCCCAGGGCAAAGCTCTGTGGTGGATGCTGTCATCATCTGGTGAGGTGGAGTCTGGCCACAGATGGACCCCTAGGGACCATTTTCCTGTCCAGAAGCTCTACTGGTTCAAGATATTGGTCGATTCTCAAATGATGTGTCAGAACCTTCCCAGGAAAGTTGCCACATCTTTTCCTGGGATGTGGGGGTTTCTCATGGAGCGTCACGGGTCTCTCGTCACTGTGAATAGGGCTGTTCCCATAAAAGCGGGAGAGAACCTGTGGTGGCTTTCCTGTTCTGAAGGCCAGGGAGTTCTAAGTCCTTCAAAACGTGTTTGAGGCAAATACATGATCAGAAGGCAGTACATGATCAGATTAGACATTTCAAATGGTATTCAAAATCAGTTTTGGTGGCTTTTGGAATGCAAAGTATTAATATGACTCTGAAATGGTTTAGTAAGTAAAGAGCCCAAGACTACTATAACGTCCCTCAAGCTTTTGCGAGATTCTGTAAATGTAAAATTATGTCAGGGAAAAGCGTATCAAGGAGGAAATTTCTCATTCAAAGCATTTTACTGATTAAGAAACTGAGCCAAGTGCTAATGAGTTGTGACCCTGTTATAAATATCACCTCTTTTGCATACTGTATCTGCTTATGGATTTCTGCAGGGGGGGGGATTGCAGATACGCCTAAGAAAGGCTTTAAATGTAAGTTACCGCATTTCCAAACACTGTGGGTAAAGGTACTGAGATGAGAAGGCACCAAATGCTTCCACCATGCAGACTGCAACCACTATTCATACTGTAATGAAGAAGGGTGATAACATCAAATTTAAAAAGTATCCAGGAAGGAATCATTTAAGGATTTTAGGGCTGCAACAACTAATCGATAATAATCGATAATGAAATTCGTTGCCAACGAATTTCATTATCGATTAGTTGAATCGATTATTAAATGAGGGTTTTTTCAGAGCAAACGCTCTGAAAAATCCCCCTCATTATATAATCCGTTTCACTGACTCACCGTCTCACAGCAGCAGCTCCTACTCACTCCCCCTCCCTGTAATCACCGTGACAACTGGCCCCGCCCCTTCCTTCTCCAGGCCAGAACCACATGGCTGTGACACTCATCTAACTGTAAGTATATATATATCTTAATATTTGGGCTACTGAAAGTTAGGGGAGGTGGGGGTTAATTTTGGGGCAGTTATGGTTAATGGGGTGTTTAGGGGCAGCTATGGTTAATGGGGTGTTTAGGGGCAGCTATGATTAATGGGGTGTTTAGGGTTAATTTAGGGTTAGTTATGGTTAATAGGGAGTTTAGGGTTAATTTAGGGGCAGCTATGGTTAATGGGGTGTTTGGGGTTAATTTAGGAGCATCTCTGGTTAATGGGATGTTTGGGGTTAATTTGAGTCAGTTGTTGTTAATGGGGAATTTAGGGTTAATTTAGGGGATGCTGTGGTTGATGGGGTCTTTAGGGTTAATTTAGGGGGATGCTGTGGTTAATGGGGAGTTGAGTGTTAATTTAGGGTAGTTGTTTTGATGGGGTATTTAGAGTTAATTTAAGGGTAGTAATGGTTAATGGGGTGTTTAGGGTTAATTTAATGATGAGAACTGAGGGTTAATTTAATTAATTTAATAAAGTTAACTTAAGGTGCAGTTAGAGATAAAGGGGGGCAAACTATGGGGAATCTAAATCCTGGG
>VKOC01047397.1:0-70660 GCA_009364415.1 Spea multiplicata
GCCAGAGAGCGAGCCGTGGCGGCGGCACGCGTAACAGTGAGTGAGTGTGGAGCCACAAAGTTCGGACAAGTTTTTGGGGGTTCTGTAAATTTGCAAGTCTACTGATTATATGTATGTTGACACTGTTCTTTATAGGAGTTTTGGTCTCAGCAGAACACACTAATAGTAGATTAGTACATCGCTGTTGGGTTGAGATTGAAAAATACATTTCATTTAATTTTAAATGTAATTAAAGCAGAATTTTAGCAATTAAATTTAAGAGAGATTTACAGATACAATTGTTTATTACTATACATAATTACTATAATGATTGATAGACTGATAAAATATTTACTGCACATTAATAATAGAAAAAACTCAATTAAAGGTGACTCATATCAGATGGTCAAGGTGCACATGTTATGTGTAAATTTCTCTAAAGAACAGAAATAAATAAGCTAATAGATTTAAATGATAACATATGTGTTATCTAGTATAAATTGTGTATAACTTACCCTTACATATTGGAGTAGGAGAAGCCCATTCATACATCCCATTTGACTTTCTTATGCACGTGGTGTTGCTGTTTCCTATCATTCGATATCCTGGCTTACAGAAGTAGTAAACTCTAGATCCAAGATCTATTCCAGTCTTGTTCAATATTCCACCATTTTTTATCTGTGTATTTAGACTGCAATAGGAAGCTGTTAAGAAAAGAAAACCATTACTGTAAGTGGAAAGTATAGTCATAGTGATTACATAGTGGAATTTTATTTAATGGACATGTATTACACAAGCACAATTTACCATCTTGTAATATTTATTTAAATCTGCACAAAATCAGCACACAAAAAGTTGAACAAATATAAGATATGTTTGGCAGTACATAGGTAGAAGTAACAGTATTCTCCTTTACAGAACATAATGTAACTATGTGGAAGTTTTTGTTGTCAGGAGGTAAAGATCTGCCTTGTCATCTTATTCTGGTATGGGGTTGGGAACCCAAACCACCAACCCTGGTACTGGAAAGCTATAGTGGAGCAACAGAGAGTAATAATTCCTTATAAGTCAATTCCCTTTCCTAGCCGGTAGGTCTACCAGAGTAGTGTGAAGGAATGGCAAAGAGGTTGGTCAGAAGACAGGTAAATAGAAAAAAGGGAAGAAGAGAAAAGGAATAGTCAGCAAAGGCACAGAGACCCCCCAAGAGTATTTTCTATAGGTGGATCATTGGAGTTATGGTAGGTGGTATATAAAGATGTATCTATGGTTTTCATATGTTTTCAAATCAAAGCCTGTGAAATCATGGTTAGTAACTGCCACATGTTAGGATGGTATCACCTTTCTAATGCTTCAATATAACATGTGCAGTGGCTACATATTCTGTGCTGGTTGAGAGCGCATTCCCATCATTTGATTATGTGGGATAAAGTACACACATGGGATGGTGGATCTGGGGTAGGACCATGCTCCAATTTGAGAGAGTCTAGCCACTGAGCAGTAGGGCAAAAGCTACAGCATGAAGAGGCCACTTCTTGGTAAGTATAATGTCTCTCTGCTAATTCTTGTTTCCTTGTTTCCCCATATAAATTTAAACATTACTGTCTGAACTTCTGCCAATTCTCTATTTTGGATTGGTATGGGTAGTGTTCATAAGAGGTATAATAAGGGTTAATTCAACCCATCCAGGAGATTGGGTAGGTCGACCAGTGATTAAAAGGTTTTCTTATTACTTGAAAAAGTGGTCTTTAGTTTTTATGGTACAGTGTTTTAGAATCATTTGTTAGTTTGACTCTAGATAGCTTATGTAATTCGCTCCCTGCTAGTTGAGCTGAGTAGATCCAGCTGGGCATTGTCAAGGTTAACATTAAGGGATTCACATTTGCTGGTGTTTATCAAACAGTACTCGACAGAGGCATGGGGATGGCCAAAAGTTTTGAGAATGGCACAAATATTAATTTTCACAAAGTCTGCTGCCTCAGTTTAGATGATGGCAATTTGCATATACTCTAGAATGTTATGATGAGTGATCAGATGAATTGCAATCAATTGCAAAGTCACTCTTTGCCATGAAAAGGAACTTAATCCCAAAAAGTGCATTCCCACTGCATTTCAGCCCTGCCCCAAAAGGACCCGCTGACATCATGTCAGTGACTCTCATTAACACAGATGAGAGTTTTGACATGCACAAGGCTGGAGATCACTCTGTTACGCTGATTGAGTTAGAATAACAGACTAGAAGCTTTAAAAGGAGGATGGTGCTTGAAATCATTCTTCTTTTAACCATGGTTACCTGCAAGGAAACGTGCTGTCATCATTGCTTTGCACAAAAAGAGCTTCTAGTAAGATTGAACCTAAATCAACCATGTATCAGATGATCAAGAACATCAAGATCATCAAGCGCCACAACCACCTCTTAAAGTTGATTCAGCTGCGCAATCGGGTGCCACCAGTGCAGAGCTTGCTTAGGAATGGCAGCAGGCAGGTGTGAGTGCATCTGCACGCATAATGAGACAAAGACTTTTGGAGGATGGCCTGGTGTCAAGAAGGGCAGTAAAGAAGCCACTTCTCTCCAGGAAAAACATCAGCGACAGACTGATATTCTGCAAAAAATACAGGGATTGGACTGTTGAGGACTGAGGTAAAGTCATTTTGTCTGATGAATCCCCTTTCCGATCCGGAAAAAAGCTTTTCCAGACAAGACAAGGTGAGCACTGCCATCAGCCCTGTGTGATGCCAACAGTAAAGTATCCTGAGACCATTCATGTGTGGGGTTGCTTCTCAGGGAGTGGGCTCACTCACAATTTTGCCTATGAACACAGCCATGAATAAAGAATGATATCAATACATCCTTCAAGAGCAACTTCTCCCAACCATCCAAGAACAGTTTGGTGATGAACAATGCCTTTTCCAGCAGGATGGATGGAGCACACTGCCATAAGACAAAAGTGATAACTAAGTGGCTCGGGGAACAAAACATCAAAATGTTAGGTCTTGCCGTCTTTGTAGAGTCCTCAAAGAGAGAGCACAGCAGAAATTTGTATTTTTATATTGTTCACCCTCTCGGCTGTTGTTCTAAGTGCCCCATATTTCTTTCTTTAAAAATGTAGTTTCACAGTTTTGCCACAACATCTCTAGGTCTCTCTCCGGGTTAAGCTCAATGTTCAAATGTTAACTGGTCTGCAGTTGCGTGCTAGACAAGTAACTTAACGATACAGGTCAGAGTGGCTTCAACGTCTGTGTACCACTCCGGTACACCTCAGAGTTAGCCGTCCTCAATCTATTTTTTAGATCCTCTTGCTCTGAAGAACTTCAATGTTGACCGCCGTGAGAGTAGAATTTTCTGAAGCTTGGAGGGCTGAGTGAAGAAGCAGCTCTAAAATGCGTCCATCTTGATCCATGAGTGTCCACATGCCCCCAATAAATATTTCCTGTTAACATGCATTGCATTTGTTCAGTTGAACTACTTGTTCCTAACATCAAAATACTAAACTGGTATATGTGATTAACGATTTACTAACCTGAATAACGTATCTTGAAACCTTTTTTATTTGTTGCATGATCAGTTGACCATCGCATATAAACGTTATTACTTTTGCTAGTAAAATTTTGTTGCCCAGTCAAATTACCACTTAAAGCCACAATTAGAGAGCTTTGTCCAGAGGGTCCTATAAAAAAGACAAATAATTATAACATGTTATTACAAGTGATCTGCAATATAAAAGGTATTGGTTAAACATACACACACATATAGTGTATACATCGATCAGCCATAACATTATGACCACAGACAGGTAAAGTGATTAACACCGATAATCTTGTTATTATGGCACCTGTCAGTTGGTGGCATATATTAGGCAGCAAGTGAACATTTTTGTCCTCAAAGTTGATGTGTTAGAAGAAGGAAAAATAGGCAAGTGTAAAGATCTGAGCAACAATTGTGATGGTTAAAAGACTGGGTCAGAGCATCGCCAACTGCAGCTCATGTGGGGTGTACCAGGTCTGCAGTGGCCAATACCAAAAGTGGTCCATGCAAGCAAAATCAGTGAAACAGCAACAAGGTCATGGCCGGCCAAGGCTAACTGAAGCACGTTGGGGGTAAAGGCTCGTCCGTGTGGTCAAATCCAATAGATGAGCTACTGCAGATCAAATTGCTGAAAAAGTTAATACTGGTTCTGATAGGAAGGTGTCAGAAAACACAGTGCATCACAGTTTGCGTATGGGGCTGCATAGCCGCAGACCAGTCAAAGTGTCTATGCTGACCCCTGTCTCACTGTCCACATGTGAATAAGAACTAGACCATGGGGCAATGGAAGAAGGTGGCCTGGAGAACACATGCCAGTAAAAGAGGGACCAGCACAACATTAGACAGGTGGTCATAATGTCATGGCTGATCGTTGTATATACTGTACACACATGCTATCTTTATGTGAGAGTATGAGAGAGATTGAAAATTGTGGAATGAAGACAGGAGATTTAAGTACAAACATTAGGATATTAATCATATCAAGAGGGACCAAAAATATTGTAGCATAAATGTCCCTCTCCTTCATCATTCTCTCCTTTTCCTCTTCCTTCTGATCTCACTTGTCAGATTTGAATTGGGAAAAAACTTCAAATGCAATTTGTCAAACAGGGTTGGCTACTAGATGATCAAAACAGCTTACAAACTGAATATAACAATTTCTATACAAAAGGTTGAATGCATTGCATTCAATGATGTCATCATGCTTCTAACTCCTACAACTCCGGTAATTAATTTCCTTCTTGTCCATCATTATTTTTCTTACCATCAAATATCTCAAGCTCATCAAATTGCTTTTCACTTTGAAATGTGTCCAGAAAAATGGATATATTATAACCTGGTTCAGCTTTAATAGTCCATGAACAGGTCTGAGAATTGGGGTAGTTTTCTGGATATCCAGGACTAAGAATAACTCCAGATGATGCTAAACGAATTTCATTTGCTGGGCATTGTGCTGTAGAAGAATAACCCAACAATAAGTTAATAATGTCTCATAAACACAATGTAGAACAATTATAAACATAGAAATATAGAATTTGACAGCCAATACAAACCATTCGGTATGCTAATTTCATCTGATGTAAAACAGACCTTAATCAGTCCTTAGTTTTCATCGCTTCATGCCTGCACTCTGTGTCATTTATAATCCCTCACTGTATTTGCATCCACCACTTCTGCCAGGAGGTTTCATTTTTACCCACCATTTATCTTAGTTAAATAAAAGTTCATGATATAAGCACAAGCAAATCATGCTCACAAGCATTATGCTTAATGTAGAGGAAAAACTGCTTTTGGAAAAAGAGCACTAATCATAGGCAAAGTTATATGAAATGTACTTACCGTATTTGCCCGAATATAGGCCGCAAACACCCCCCCCCCCGGTTTAGCGCAGGAATGCACAATCTGTATCGACTGATGCCTGGGACATGCAGTTCCAGGCGCTGGGCAGGCAGCAGGGTTAGCATACAGATCCCCCGCAGCACTGCAGGGGGCCTACATCCTACTCTCCGATACGCTGAGACAGCAGACGTGCTGACAGAGTTTACGCTCGCATCGCTTCAGCCGGTGAACATCTGTACGATGCGCTTTAACAATCTCCCTTGTCGGCACTTCCCACAGCGGAAGTGCCGGCTCCGGAAGTTGTCTACGCGTGTTGCGCAGATGTCCCCCGCCGGCCCCACAAGACACCCGGGAGTCTGCATTGGTAAGTCTAGGGGGGGCACATCTTGGGGGCAGAGTGGCAGCATATCTCGGGGGCAGAGTGGCAGCTTATCTCGGGGCAGAGTGGCAGCATATCTCGGGGGCAGAGAGTGGCAGCATATCTCGGGGGGCAGAGTGGCAGCATATCTATTCCACTAAGTTGTTTTTTTTCTAAGAACATTTTTTCTTTAAAAAAGCACCTAACTTTTAGGGTGCGGCCTATAATCGGGTGCGGCCTGTAAGCGAGCCAATACGGTATATACACAAATATTTAGCGTTTTGGCTTCTTTAAGAAACCATTCTTTGATCTACACATAAAATACTAACATTAAATGATAATTTTAAAAGAGAAACACTCAAATATCACATACAGTTTTGCCTAAAAATGCTTTAAAAACACTGAAAAAGCATTTCATGTGTATTTCTATCTTGAAAAAACATATATGTATGAATTTCTTGATTGTAAAATGGAAGACTTATGGAACAGAAATACAATATACTGTATTTCATTGTTATGACTACCTAGCCTATGCCACATGTGCTCTTCCACTGTATTCCATTGGTAGCTTTCGTAATTGTTAGAGATTTTAGAGGTTAAAAACATATCACAGATTTCTATCCATTACACTTACCCAAACAAAGTGTCTTATTTTATTACAATGGGGAAATAACATTATTATATGAATTGTATGTATTTGCTAAATCTATAGTGGCCCTATATACTTTAATATTAATCTCAGTCAACATTTTCCTAACAATAATTAAAAAATAGTTTACAACAATGGTACCGTTACCCTAAAATATTTATTCTGTTCCTATAGCCTTAAACAGCAGGCACAATGTATGCAATAACCAACTTGAATGGATGTAAAACAATTACGCTGCCTAACATAAATAATGTACATTGTTGGTAAGTTGATGATCCAGCATTTTTGAATAAATCTATAGCCCCTTATGACATTTTACATTAACATCTGCTTCAATATAAAACAACATACACTCACTGGATGACTTGTGAGATTAGCAAGGTACCTATTTTTGCATAAATCAATAAAATAAAAAGCTCAATTTAGAACATTCAAAGGCAACATTAACCTACTGGCATGATTTAGTGTTTACTCCTTCTATTTCAAGTTAAAAAAATAAAATGTATATCAATGCATATAAATACAAGAATACTATTAGAATAAGAGGTCATAATCTAAAACTAGAGGGTCAAAGGTTTACAGGAAACTTAGTTTACCCAGAGGGTAATACAGTAAGAGAATTTAAACATGCATTAGATAGACATAAAGCTATGTCTATGCGGCCCGCCAGACTTCCAGGTGCAGCCCGCGTGAGGGCTCACTCACGCGGTGGTCTGTCGGTCTGTGGGCATTCAAAGCGGCTGCCTGGCTGGGAAGTTTAAAGCAGCCATTGTGCAACTTTGAACACGTTCGAGGGGGCGGGCCCACATAAGGTGGTCCTCGTGGCAAGGACAGGGTCATCACACCAGAGGAGAGCAGGAAAAAGTAGGAAACAAAATGTTAGTATTAATTGCTATACTAAATATATATATGATTACTAACAGCAATCACACTCCTATCATGCACAGGCAGCCAGTACATGCTGGATCCTGGGCATCATAAGCCAACAACATATTCATGAAAAGCTCTTTATTGGTTGTTGATTGGTTAATCAAGGGAGTAAAAAAGACGTCAGTATATAACTCAAACCTGGTTATATGTGGAGGGTATATCTTGTTAAGAATGAAAAAAGTAAAATGTATGCCAGGTCAAATGATATGGGTTCAAGATATGAATAAGTTGTGTCAAAGAGGTGCAATCTCTTTCTGTAAGTGTGATGAAGAGTTATGTTAATGGCATGAGATAAATGCAGGTACAGTGTTGTGACAAATAAAAAGTAGTATACGACAAGAACATACATTGGTTCATATTTATACTGCCCATGGAAGCCTGTGGTAAAGGAGTTTAAGCCAACTCCCTCTACTATAATTTCCTTCTCAACAAGCCATGAACCTGGCTCATACCCATACTGGGTGCCCAAGCTAAGGTAGTACACTTCTCATTCAGCAACCGATGAAAAGTCAGGGTAGATATAACGCATATTTCATCCATGCACATGTGATTTTGCTTATGCAATGTATAGAAAAAACTTTATATCCCACGGTTCCATTCATAAGACATTAATAACTCTAGGTAACGCCAAGAGTTATCTAGGACATCTGCAGCTTAGTTTTATTGGGATGTGTAATGGGTTATTTTGTCAACAGATATTGAATTAATATGTAATACATTCATTATACATAGAAAACACGAATGTGAAATTTTGCAGGTGCTAAACGGTTTGTGTTGTTAAATAATATCTTCATTTTTTAACCTTGGTTTCCAAAAGCAAGCTTTTTTATCTTTTATAGCATCTTTCAATAGAGAAATCATCAAGAAGCAAATTTCTGCCTGGATACTCAAACTCCTAAACATTGTATTGCTGTTACCCCATAATAACACTTTTAACATACATTTATACAAACACATTATTTTCAGACAATGATATACTGCTGTATGGTAAAACTATTATGTCTTTCTAAATGTCTGTGCCTCTTTATGAGCAAATGGTATTTTCAAATGGTAGTGGGAAGCTGTAAAAACAGACATGTTACTTATCGTAGCAGAATCTAGGAAACAATCCAATTTTCACAATGGATGCTTTCTATTGGGTAATATAATTATATACTTTTTTTCTCCAAGCTGCAGACAATAAACTTTAGAACTTCCTTTAACCGAATGATCGATGACACAAATATAATTATTGTTACTTTCAAGAAGTTGCTAAAAATAAAATATTTTTTCAAAACACAGACAATTCTGCATAATTTATACGTATGCAGTTTTAAAATGAATTGTACGTGCAGCCACTAGTCCATTATATATATATATATATATATATATTATATTATATATATATATATAATATAAAACATGTTTATATATTATTATTATTGTTATTATTATTGTTATATGAGATCCAACACATCCTTTGATGCTTATTTGTCCTAACAATGATTTCCGTCCTGCTTGGTGGAACCTGATAGGTTCTTGTTTTTGAAAAGCAAGTAATTACATTTTCAAGCTTTTCTTCCCATTTCTCACTTAACAAATAGTACCAAATGTAATCTCCCACATAGTTAAGCAGAATAATAAAAGCTGTTGGTAGGAGTAGGACTAATAATTTGTTTACATTATGTGAACTTACCTTCACATTTTGGTAGAGAGCCTTCAAATTGTAACTGATCAATCAATTTACAAGTTATCAAATCATTGCCAACCAAAGTAAAGCCTGTATGGCACTGATATTTCACGAAATCCCCTGAAAAGAAAAAAATAAATAAATGAGATATACTTAGTGTGGTGTTAAACTATAAAATATATAAAAATATATCAAAAATGTTTGTCTACTTTAACAGATATTTAATAAGAGACAAAAACACAGTAACCTACAATAGAATGACAGCCCAACATACAACGCAACACTTCCCAAGACTAACCTGGAACCAAAAGGCCCAATATAACCCAGCACACCACCGATTACCCCATCCATGCAGGATGGTGCGCGGAGAGAGACTGAACTACGATTTTGCATTCAACATGCATATTGAATTGCTTGAGATCACTGTACGTGTGCCCTCGCTAACATATCACAAGACACGTGATACTGGCAAAAACATTGACAACAATACTTGTTATGTCACTAGACTTGGATTCAGCAGAATGTTTAAATGTTCAACCAAAGGATTTCATTTCACTGCAGGATAAACAGCAGACATAACACATCCTGCTAGCAATGAAAGAGTTAACAAATCGTGTTGCTTGTGATAACTCATAGACTATAACATTCTAAATTAAACAACTAAATTATAACAATTAAATGCAAAATTCCACCCAGAAATTCAAATAATTATACAATACCTATTTCAAAATCATCACCATCTGAAATTATATCCGCTTCTGCCACAGCTGCAGGCGGCGGGCATTTTTTAAGTGGGTAAGCTGCAACAGAAAGAAAATATTTACCAGTATAATAGCATCATACATTTGAAAATGATTATATTATGAGCCTATTAAATTTACATAGGCTGAGAACCCTTGTTAGAACAGTGATGACTAATTTCATAAATATAACATTATTTAACCAAAATTGGCTCAATGTGTGTCATATTTTATTTTGGGTGCCATATGCTGGAATGAATGCAGCCTTTTCTGCAACATTTTCAAATAATATCAAAACTAACTGTATTCCATAACATTGTATGGACTTCATAAGAAGAGGCAAAGATGAGCGTTACATCCACTAATATGAATGTGTACACAGAACGCCTAAACATCTCAGCTCCCTAATTCTTTAATAAAATAGAGCTAACCCCTGTGAGAGTAACCATCCAGGAAGGCTCAGGGAGGCCCAAGTTGGCCATTCATAATGCAAAGCTACGTTCGTGAGGTTAATGTCAATATGTTGCCCTCATTAACTAGACATAATGCTCTTTCACAATAACTTTGGCTGTTCATAATCTATAGTTAAGTCAAGAAAAGGTCAACTCACTAAAAAAATTTTGGTTTAGAGAACACATCTCAAATATAAATCAACGAGTGTATATGCCCCTCAATGGCTTGCCTTTTTGTCTTCTCTTCTTTACTTCCCTCTTTTTCTTCTATATTTTTTTCTCTCTCTGTTTTCTCTCAACTACTTTCCTCCTCCTTTCACTCCTCCCTTTGTTCTCTATCTTGCTCACTTTCTATTTCTCACCACCTTTTTTGTCTTCTCTCCATCCTGCACACAACACTGCCTCTTCCATGCCTGAACACAACACTGTCAAGCATCCTGGACCCCACCTCACGCACAACAGAAAATACTAGCATGTCCTCCCTTCATGCACATTATTATTTCATATAGCACCACCATAGTCTGTAGCACTGTACAATGGGTAGACAGAAACAACAGGTGTTCTCAACACCCAGGTGCAAGGCAGTGGATAAACAAAAATCCATAATAATCCTAATCCTAAAATAAATTATTATTAATTTATTAAATTCAACAGAACATCATCGACGTTTGGTACAGATATCAGACCTTTCAAGATTATAGATATATATATTGAATAAAGTCTGACTTAATGAAAGAGATCCAACGAGTGTGAATTTCCATTTCTAGTCATTTTATAGCAAACTAAATATAAAATATGTAAACTGACCGTGAAAATTAAGGACAAAAAATCCACCAGTTGAAAAGTCGCTATGAAATTTGAGAAGGACTTGATGTGAGGAGCTGTATGCTGTTTCAAGAGCAGTGTTGCCACTAAAAACTCCAAGTTGGGGAGAATTCTGGTCAGCTCCATCCCTAGAAGTAACAAAAAATATAACAGACAAACATCAAACGTGTCCCTTACAGAAACATTTAGTGATGAATGCACATAATAACATAATTTTGTGTGGTATGCATAGCTATTGTGATCATCCAATACTGTAAAAAATAAAAACAATTCTCATCACACATAATACATACATTGTATTCATACATTCAATTAAATACATTGAATTTTAGTAATTTTATATATTGCACAATATGCACAATTTATTTTTATATCTTTGTTTTTATTATTTCTGATGTGATGCCAGTTATCTTAATTAAGGTTGATAATTCTACTGAAACTTGTTTTTCGTTGAATGCAATTATTAAGTGTGGTACCCTTGATATCAAGCTGATATGAAAGAAAAATGAATTAATACAATTGTTTAGGAGGGAGGTGCAACAGAATCCAGCATCAGTTTAAATAGCTATAGGCAGGACCCTCCAGTGTTGAGGAAACTGATGGTGCTATTAAGTATAATATTGCGATATTGTTCACATACACCTACATGAAACTATTCAGAATGATGTATGGGTACATGATTGGCTTTGTAAATAACTTTTGACAAACACAATGTCATTCAGTTTGGTGTGTTTGATAGAATCAGACGCTCTTACACATGTTTCATTACATATTTCATTACTATAAGGGTGTCTGAATTCAGTACCCAAAAGCAACAACAGCTTGAAGCACAACATGTTTTCAAGTTGACAACTGTTCAGTAACTAAGAGAAAACTCAAATTCTAGCAGGACAATAGCTCTTGAAGGTCAAGGAGAACACCGTTTCTCCCGGTCTACGCCATGAAACTGAAAAAATACACACTTCAACATTGTGATTACACAAAAAATATGGGTACACAAAGAATGATCACCCTATTTTTTTTGTTTGTTTACTGTGAACTGGTAAGTCTTAAGAGGAAAGTAAACAACCCAATCCATGCTTACAGAAAATGTAAACTGTAACAATCAAATGGGGAAATCACAAACATACCACGTATCGCTAATTATTTTTTAGTTTGAAAAGTAATAGTGTCTATGCTGTAAAATTCACAAATTGCATTGTATGTAGCAGGTTCATTTTAAGACCAGACAAAAAAAGTTTGGGCTTTACTGTCATTTATAGCTTTTGTCAATATATGAACTCCTATGAACAGAGAGGATTATACAGTGCATTGTAAAACGCAGGTAACTTGCAATTTTTTTAAGTGTTAATATCAGTCACAAGAGCCTTTAACGTTTACTCAATTGGAATATAGGAAAGTACCAAGTTGTCACCCAAGAGACACCTCTAAAAGCATCAAGCCTTTCTTTTATGTTTGCTTTGTAGGTAGCAATGTCTGAAATTTAGCAGAATCCACATTCTTTTATAATATGTACTCAAGTACATCAGAGATTAGTGTCTGAAATCATTTTATTATAATTTTCTTCATCATCATTTTCTGACCACCAACATCCATTGAGAACTAAATCTCATAGATACAAATCTAGTGTGTTCTTCTACACTTCTGTCCTACTTTTATATATATAAATTCTACAAATTGCAATGTACCAAAAGAAAACCCTGTTTGTGTAGTTTACTGTCTATGGGAGGAAAGAAACTGTGAAACAGTCTATTGCTTTGCTGCTTTACCAAGGCATACAAACTGCAGCTTGGCTGTAAAACATATTACATTTCTCCAAATTAACCAATTCTCAATTATTCTTTTCAGTACAGCCTTTAAACTTTTTTTATGTGTAGAATTCCTACAATCATCTGTAAGGCATATCAGCATATCAGCTAAAGACCGATCCAAAACTTTTGCTGGGTCAAATATAATGTCAGTATTGGAATAATCCTCTATGAGTGTTAATTGTCAACAATTCAATTTGTGAGCATCTTCAACTGCAAGTAAGTATTTTTCAAGACTAATTTAGTTAAAGATTGACCCCTAGCTAAACACTAAAAAAATGTCCCCTGTATTGGGTAACATATTCTGGTCTATATCCAACTGACTGTTGAAAGCCAAAATAAAATCAGCTAAAGCTTATATTTCTCAAGACTTCTTTAGCATTGGCAAAATGTGTGGGGGCTAATTACTACAGTTTGTAGGTCTAAAAATGCAGTGCGAAAGGCGACCCAAGATGGGTGTGGCTATATTGCTATAACTCCTCTCCTTAACAAACATAACAGTTCTAACCACACACATTCCCATGACAACCACCACCACCTTTTTGCACCCCCAGACTTCACCAATATGTCACCTAGTACCCATAGTAGGAACTTTGCCCCCAAAATCTTGTCAGTGCCATCTTTTCCCCAAACTGCTTGGAAGTGTCATCTTTCCCATTTTTGCTCCCAAAAAGCTCTTCATTGCCAATTTTCCCCATCTCATCAGTGCTATCTTTGCCCTAATCTTGCCGCTATTATCTTTACCCCTAAATAGCTTGTCATTGCCATCTGTGTCCCAAAACAGCTTATCAGTGCCATCTTTCTCCCCAGCTTGTCAGTGCCATCTTTCTCTCCAAACAGCTTGTCAGTGTCATCTTTGCCTCCAAACAGCTTGTCAGTACCATCCTTGTCCACAAACTTACCAGTGCCATCCATTGTCCGTGAACTTACCAGTGCCATATTTGTCCCCAAAAAGCTTGTCAGTGTAAACTTTGAGACCCAAACAGCTTGTCAGTGCCATCTTGGAGCCCCAGCTTGTCATTACCATCTTTGCCTCCAAAAAGCTTGGCAGGGTCATTTTAAACCCCAAGCAGCTTGTACATGCCATCATTGCCCCCAAACAGATTGCCAGTGCCATTTCAGTCCCCATAAAGCTTGTAAGTGCAACATGCGTGCCTAAACATCTTATCAGTGCCATTTTTGTCTCCAAGAAGTTTGTCAGAGTCATTTTTGTTCCCAAACAGCTTGTCAGTGCCATGTTTGTGCTCAGCTTGGCAGTGCCATAGTTGCCTTTACACAGCTTATCAGTGCCATCTTTGCCCCCAGCTTGTTAGTGCCATATGTGTCCCCAAACAGCTTTTCAGTGCCATATTTGTGCCTAAAGTGGTTGTCAGTGACATCTTTGCCCACAAAACAGCATTACACTGAACGTATCAGTGACATCCAGGGGCCTCTGCTACTTATCAAAGTGCTCAGCTCTAGATCTTCTTCCACAAAACTTCAAACCTGCATCAGATTAGAGATTCTAAACAACTTGTGGATCCTTGATCTATTGCAATGAGATCCAACCACCAATAACCGTCTATTTGTTTCCCTTTCAGTCCCTCATTAGCCAAGGGAAACCAATCAAAATGCTAAATCCATGAAATCCAGTTGCCAACGTCAAAATAAAATTCTTATAAAGACAAAACAATATATCAATCCCCAAGTCCCTTCATTCTATTATTTTTCTTCAAAAGATAGCTGTTGCATACTACATTCCACATAAAATTGCATTTACTCAGTTTACATAAAACAGAAAATGAGGTAGTGCTTTAAATATATCAATAATTTATCTAAGGATGAAATTAAATATAATGTACATAGGTATATCCTTCTAAATATGGATCTATATAAAATCAAAACCCAGTTTGGTCGACTTGAAAAATGTCATGGCAAACAAACTATGCCTGTTATGTGATAACATCCACCACACATATTAGCATATAAGATTCAAGCAAGCTTTGAATAGCTCATTAGCACACCATATATTAGCACAAGTGGGAATGTACCAGGGTTGCTATCTCTCTAAGTAGCGTTCATAGACCAGGGCTTGCACAGTTAGGCTAATAAAGGGTTGATAATTGGTGGAAAGTAGTCAGAGAGCGGGCACCACCTAAGCAGGGAATGGCCATAACCAGTTCCATAAACAAGAACTGTCTGGGTTTGACCTGGAATTCAGTGGTATATTTACCTTGGGCAGTGACCCAGGCCCCACCCAGGGGAGCACCCCTAGCCAGTCCCTCATCATCCTGAATGCATTAAAATATGCTACATGCGTTTAAGACAGAATCAGCCCAGATAAGCATGGCTGGGGAAATCAAAGTTTTCTCCTGTAACTAGCCAATTGTGCAACAGTGTTGGAGCAAGGGGACTGCCACTCCCCAGACCTTATGCACTAGCTTGGTTGACCTAGGCCCAGATACATCACTCCCAGAGTCTCCAAGTGAAGTGCTGCTTCCCCAGGCCACACCCATTCCCCACACACTACATCTGCTCTCTGGCTACTTAAAACTATTTAGGGCTAGGCCCAGGGAGGCTACACCTGGCAAGATTCCGGATTTGTACAGTACATTAGGCTCTGATTCCTTATCCGTTCTATCATCTTTGATATTTGGAAAAGTGGTCTTCAATATTGTTGGTATGTGTGTATTTGAGTATATATACATGTATATTTGTATATAAAAGTATATAAAAGTGTACATTGGATTGAGTATAAAACTCTTTTACAGCTCTCAAGAACAGAAGGTTGTTCTTTTTACTCGCTGTGATAGATTTCCCTGTGTATTAAGCATCTGTGGCTAGTTTTAATAAGAGCCCAAGCCATTACAAGGCTATAATGATAACTGAAAAGTAAATGATTGATTACTTAGTTTATGTGCTCTATGCATGGATCTGTAAAAAATGATTCGTTTTCCAAATTTGTGTACTGACCTTATATGTTATTATTTTACTTCTTAAAAATGTCAAGTTGTAATTCCACATCCATTACATAGTTGCAGAGTCAAGACAAAATAATCAATATAAAACCAATTTATTAACTTCGGGTCACATACCATACTGCAATGTAATCATTCACTGGTTCGGTCTGGAGTAAAGTAAAGTTAATATAAACCCCATGACCCTGTGGAACAGATATAAACCATGTGCAGTCCTTTGAATTTGGATATTCATCTGGGAATCCTGGTGAGTAAATGGTCCCATTTTCCGAGGTTATATTATATCCACAAGGGGCTGAAATGGAAACAAGGGATATTAAAATACACAGATGGCATTTATAAGTATAAATTATCTAATTATATAATTATCTGGTAAGTGACATTCCAAACATAATAGCCATTATGCACAAAAAAGGAGAGGAAGAAGAGATTGCAGAAATGTTTTGGTTTGAACCTCACTTCATTATTCATTGAAAGGGCAACACTAGCTGGTTTCTCCATCAAGAGTGGCCGAGCTGGCCCTGTAAAATGCATAATTCTATGTGTGGAGGGATCTCAGTGATTTACCTATGCATTATATATTGCTAGCCAAGCTCTTATATAGTAAGGTCTAGGAGTTGCAATTTTTTGCAATTATTTTTTTCAATTATTTCGGCAGATTAAGATATTCATATATATACTTCGTTTAAGGAAAACTGTGCATTAATATTATAATGGTAAAAATACAATTGGTGGTGGTATGTGCATGTAAGGCTCATGTAGGTATATATTGCACACACACTAGAAGGCATTACGTTCCGGTCATTTTTTCCACCAGTAATACACATGAAATAGTTTCCTGGTTTATAACATATGCTAATTCCTACAAATAAAGACTGTGTCCAACAACTTTGTTTATTAGTACTAAATGCCAGCATTAATTTGTCTAAAATGTAACACAAAATGTAAGCCTTCAATGCTTTTCGGTTTAGCACTAATTAATCTTTACATAAAAAAACTTATTCTGAGACATGGCTTTGTGAACTACTTAACAATAAATAATT
Source organism: Spea multiplicata (assembly GCA_009364415.1). Classification (NCBI taxonomy): domain Eukaryota; kingdom Metazoa; phylum Chordata; class Amphibia; order Anura; family Pelobatidae; genus Spea; species Spea multiplicata. The sequence continues at coordinate 16,773 of VKOC01047397.1, forward strand.
GGCATACAAACTTTTAGGATAATACACTTACCTTCGCATCTTGGGTAGGGGTAATTCCAATTTCTATTAATACCATGTTGGCAAGTTAGAACAGCTTGTCCTTTGAGAACATACCCTGGATAACATTCAAAAGATATTGATTGTCCCACTTTATAATCAGAACCAATGATGTACCCATTCTTAAAAGGATGAGGATCAGGACAGTTCTGAAGTTCATAAGCTGTGGAACAAAAATTTATATATTAAAATATCTTAAACAAAACAAATGAACAAAAGAATAAAACACTTTATTCTGATAAAGGGATTGTAATTGAAAATGTTTAAAAAGATAGGCATGCCGACAAAAACATAGTCAACCTCTGCAGTAATCAATTGATGAGCTATGTTTATTTATCTTATTTTTTGGATTTAGCCACTAAACTACTAGGTGTCATACATATCTTGCAGTGCTACTATATTGATTTTTTCGGCTGAAGAAATATCCATGCATGATGTCTGCATGGGGCTCCTCCTGAAGCTATGCGTACAAAAACTCCAAAGAAAAAATATCCTTAGCTCTTGGTGGTATTGAGGTACTTTGTTCCACTGTCCAAACAACCTGAATTTAATTTAGCTTTACTAAATTCACAGGATAATTCATCCCACCACTGGAGAAAAATGCAAAGTGTTAGGGAAGAAAAAAAAAAAGATTCACTTTTTAAGTAATGTAATATTTAGCTCTCTAAGAACACTAAAAGCATGCCAACAACACTCACGTTCATCAAACAAGTAGACACTTTAGCTTTTTATGATTTACTAAATACATTTATTTATTATTTCATGATACTCAAATCATAACATGAGCACTTACTAGATAGTTTGAGAAGCATATGTTTTAAGTGCAAATGTAAAGAATTATAATAAAATGCTGATTATGCTAGCTGCTAAAATGGGAAAGTAATGCGAAAATAACATTGAACTCATGGTTTACCAATGATTTGTTTCTCCCTAAAAGTGATGTCAATGCTGACTATTAAAAAGCACATTACTTATGCAAATCAATGAAATAGAGTTGCGCATATGTATTTTAGTAATGTCGCAAAAGATCTTTACGTATGTATTTTTCTTTGGAGTAAAGAGAATGCTGTGGAGTTTATTTAAAAGGCTTGGAACTCTGTATCACAACACAGGATAACACATATGTACTGCCCCTATGTGTGTGTGTGTGTAGCAGCAATGGGTAGTCCAGAATTATTCTTGTCTGATACTTCAGGAACACGGTGCAAGACATATTAGAAGAAATGTGTCTGGTCTTCCTGGTTAATTGCTGAGTACACTTTCATTTGCCAGTCATGACTTACTAAATATCTTAAAATAACCTTTACCTTGATACTGAAATTTGAAGCCTTGTCGGTTATTTGAATGATCACTAAAAAAGTGGATGAGTACTTCATGGGTTGTGCTGAGTAACGATGGTGGGAGATCAGTTCCACTAAACTGCCCAATCTGGGAACTGGTGTGATAAGGTCCATTTTGAATTTCAAGAATATCATGATTTGCCTCTGTTGAAAAATTTTCGAATTGGATATGAGCTCCTGGTATAAAAATAAACAAAATGTAAAGAAAATACATTATTCATCTGTTTATATTACCAGTAATGCAGATTGAAAACAGATTATAAAAACAAAGAATTATTAATATTATAACAGGGCAGGGTAGCAGCACGTATTAAATCGTAAATGCATTACACATGCACTCAGCTTGAAATGGTTTACATGTTTATAACTTCCATTTCTGACATAGTTATATAGGCTGAAAAAAGACATGCGTCTTTCCACATCCGTATTGTCCTTACTGTAAGAAACCCTTTCCTCTGCCTTAGACTAAATCTCTTTTCTTCCAGTCTAAACGCATGGCCACGTGTCCTATGCATAGTCCTGTTTATGAACAGATTTCCACACAATGGTTTGTATCGGCCCCGGATATATTTATATAATGCTATCATATACCCTCTGAGGCGCCATTTTTCTAAACTAAACAGATTTGTTAACCTTTCTTCATAACTATAGTGCTCCATTCCCTTTATTAATTTTGCACCCTTTCTAGTGCTATGATATCCTTCTTTAGAATAGGTGCCCAAAATTGCACAGCATATTCCAGGTGTGGTTTTACCATTGATTTATAAAGAGGCAAAATTATAATTTTATTCCGCAAATTGATGGCCCTGGATTAATTAGCTTTTAGCCCCTTTTGTAAACTAAAGCTGCCTATTACTAATTTGCAATGTATTATTTAAGCTATGACAGGAACATATCAAACTAGACAGTGTACTTATTGAAAACAGTGTTGACTATATAAAAGTAATTATTTATATATACCAACCATATCCAACAGGTAGCATGATCTTCCAGGTGCAGTCTAAATTACTTGGATAATTTCCAGGAAAACCTGGACTTAGAATGACTCCACTCATGCTCATCAGGGCTCCACCACACTTGGCTGATGGGGAAAACAAGCATTAGATATACTAGTTTCAAATATCTAAGCATTTTTCAAGTTTATCAAGCCTAATTGACAGTTTACCTCTAAAAAATGTAAAGGGAATTTTTACTCTTAATTTGCCGGGGCTGTTAGAAGCAGCTAGACTAGATAACTGTTTATGCCTCAAAAGCAAAGTTATCATAGAAGTTTACAAGGCACATCAAGTTCTTGAGTATAAAATTATCCAATTGGGAACATCCAAATCAATCTTGATTCAGCTGCACAATTTTTATTACTCACAAAAAATTCGCTTCTCTATTTTCATAGTTTTCAAACCTTGCAAAACACATCAGAAAATTTGGGGGTTTTTTTGGACAGCAGTGAACCTAGCAAGTCCTTCACAGCTTCATTTGCAAAAGGAATCATTGATAATCATTACATCCATGTGTAACATAAACAGTGCCACAAGCATTCATGGATAGCTGTGAAAATAAGGAAACATGACCAACTCACCTAGTGCAAATGAGAAAACAAAAACCCAAGATATATTCATATACCTCTCCAGAGTTTGGATGTACCACATATGCCTAGGATTTGTACTTATGGCAGTAATAGGGCAAAATATTAAAGATGTGCATATTTTTTCCACATTACGGTATAATATTTTGAAATTTGGTACTCTGAGTCTCTAATTTTAATATCACCCTCTGAACTCTAAAATGCTACATAAAACTATATTTTTCTGAAAACTAGGCAACCCTGGGTATCGCACTATGGTATTTTGTGCAGCAGGTTATCTGCCAATCTCATCCAAATTGTGTAGTAAAAAAAAATCAGCATTTCAAACACATTTTGCAATGCTTTTTTGTATTTTTTGGTGTTAGAAAATAACACCAATGTCTTCAGCAACATCCCCCGAGGACGGCAATGCCTCACGTGCATAGGTTTGGCACGTTTTAGGAAAGCTACAAGGCCAAAATTGGAACATGTGCAAAGCTGAAATTTTCACAGATTGTTTTACAAGGCCCATGTCCTATTTAAGACCCTTTAACAGACCCTTAATTCAAATTATCCCCAGAAAATAATATATTCATGAATAGCAGATGTCTCTGGGGAGTTAATTTGGTTCATTTTGGCATTTTTCATGCAACCATTGATTCACTAATCATGCTAAAGTTTGTGGTAACATTTTTGTGTTTTTTACACATATAATCCTATGTTGCTTGGATTCCTTGTTCATCATATGTGCAACTGCACAAAACACACAAAATTTCTGTTCAGTAACATTCCACATGCAAAGGTTTGGCATATTTTGGGTACACTATGGGCCAGTTTTAGAACATGGACATTGTTTTAATACTTTTGTTGCGAGGTGCAGTATTTCTTTATAGGACTAGTATTTTTCTAGGAGAAGGGATCATACAGGATATTCTTTTTGTGTCTATATTTTTATACTTTTTATTTCTTACACTTTTAAAATTTTAAATTTTTTAAAACATTATTTTATTTAGAGAGCCTACACGAGAGCAGCACACTACAGCTAGAGATCCCAAATGGGATCCCAAATGGGGTCCCAAATGGGGTCTTTTCAGACCCCGTGGATCTATTTTGAGAGAGGGGAAACACTTCTGTTTTTATGATGACGTCATTAGAGAGGATTTCCCTGTGCTTCCATAATGCAAATTGCTCTTAGAGCAGTATACACTTTTGTTTTTTTTCAATTATTTGTAGAAGGAGAAAGCATCCAGAGATATATATCTATATCTCTCTCTCACACACACACTCTCTCACTCTCTCTCTCTCACACTCTCTCTCACACTCTCTCTCGCACTCTCTCTCACACTCTCTCTCACACTCTCTCTCACTCTGATCACACAGTGGTCAGAAGGCAGAGCTGCAGATACTGCTATACTGATCATACAAATGAGTGTGATTAGAGGCAAGGTTTCGGTTCCCATGCATGCCCTTGAAAAACAATTCATATATTTACTAACATACAAGTTGTAAGTATATGTGGCTTCACATTTTGGGAGTGGCACACAATATAGATGAAAGAATACTAAATACTAGTGCTTCTGTTGCATTAATATGCAAACATTAAAAAAAGCCTTTATTGAGAATGTTATTTGCCATTTAGGAATGTTTTTCAATTTTTAAATGTTAACATAGCTTGTATAACATGATGTTCAATTAAAGTTGAGAAGTCATTAAATTACATGTAAAAAAAATAAAATGACTTAAGTTATACATTTTAAAATTATTTTATAATTTTATTATAACTATTTTTTTTACTCAAGTTTGGAAAAAATGTTAATTTCTAATCAAATTTCTTTTCAGCAATCTGTCCCTTCCTCTGTGCAGGTTATTTTTCAATTATTTTTATTGTGTAGTAAGACATTTTAATATTGCATTCAGTAACCTTGGTGTGTGATGTGAACAAGTAATCATTTTTCATATTAGAGGCAATTTTCTGTGAAAAAAATAAAAATTAAATGTTAAGTTCATGATGTGAATTAAACTCTATGTTTTCAAAATCCATCCCATTTATACCTATGGAATACTTTTTCATATACAATAAATTTGTGTAAATATATTTGCTAATGATATACAAGAAAGGCTGTTAGGGGTTCTGGTGGGCAAACCAGTATAAACCTATAGTAGTCAACAGTTGCCAATTAGTGAATACATGTATTCACCCTTGCATTTATTCTAAATGTCAGGCCAGTACTTTCTAATGAGTCCTTTTGATCCAGTAAGCCATACCACATACATATTTCTCCTTTAGTATCTTACAGTAAAATAGTATCCATGTATGTAATGTTTTGCTGTACTTGTAAAATGATAGTGAACTTAATGAACACCCTAACTAAGACTATGAGGGTGAATACATGTATTCCCTGCCTTCCTTTTGCCTGTGGTCTGTCTGGGGGGTGGTAACAAAGGTGGTATAAGCCTGCTCGGCTTGGGGTGTGGTGAGCACTATGAGGGGTTTGGTTTCCTTATGTAAGGTTTACATCTGGGGGTGTACTTCCTCTCTGACTTTTGAAACTTGTTTCTGTCAGAGTGGTTATCTTGTCGCTACTGTTCTCTTGGACACACGCTGGTAGAGCCATCATTTATGTAAGTCTGAGGAGTGGCTTTCTCATGGTCCCCGTCCTAAACGGCTAGGACATTTCAGTTGAATGATCAAGGATCCATCAGAGGGTAACTTATCCCATAACTTTGTTGTGCAGTTATTACAGTTGCCATTAAGTGCTTAGTATGATAATACTTAGACATTAACATCATGGTTTCATTGTCACAGTATACTGGTTATTTAAATAAATACTGTAGCGATTTTCTAAACCCATCCCTTCTCAGTTGTCCTTATTTGGCAGGTTTGTATGAGATTGCAATTATGAATGCCTTAATCATGTTTATCATTCTTCATTAACATGTTGTATGAATTTTACTATATTTACAATATAAAAAGGGATTTTAGTGACTTTAAAAGCACAGTACGACAAAATAAGTCTAATGACTAGTAACTACTCAATGTTGCAAAATTAGTAGTAGAAATTGTACCGATTAATACAGTGAAGACATAAAGCTATCCTGAATCCAGACATATAAGTTGGCTGCCCAAGGCCTAACACCAGGCAGTACTCTAGCCACTCCATACCACTTTTTTCCACTGCCCCCCGTCCAGCATGCTTACGGCCAGAGTATGATGTCATATCCCACTATTTTACTGTTGAGGCTATGCCGTTATGTACAGTCCTCCATCTCTATAATAAACAGACTCGGGTAACTTTGTAAATTAGTACGTCATCGTATTGATTTCTATCAGGAGAGCTCATTAGTCACTTTAACGGCAAAATTTAACATAGCAACAGAATTTCAAGTTTGCCAAAAAATGTATGATTCAATAAAGATAAACAAAAATATACTTAAAAGACTAGAAGGCGACGCTGTTGTGCATGGATTCCATTTTGACTGATGTCGAGCAGGAAAAAAAGAATTTTCCAGGGGAATGTTTAAATACACTGACACCTTATTTATATCCCCTGTGTCGATTTGGCACCTTCAGACGAAAAGGCAGTCAAAGTGAAACCCTTCATGCTCTTACTCTTATACCCCAAATGTTGTTTACAAAGAGACTTTTGATATGGAAAATGATCATCACACCCACTGTGCCCATGGTACTGCAGGCTTTATTATCTAGTAGTGTACATAGGCTGGTTACAAGGGAGGTCTTGGAGCTCCCAAATAAGGCCCATGGAGCAGAGGTTCAGCAAGGGTCTGCTGTCTCCCTGGAACTGTTTTCATTTTTTTTTTAAAGCAAGAAAAATCAGCACACTAGATATGCATTTTGTGTAGTTATTATAAAAGTAAACATTCTTACCAATGCATAATGGGGAGGGGTAATTCCAGCGTCTCACCGTCCCAGGCATACATAAGATATGTGAATGTCCCTGTGAACAAACGGTTTAGTATTTATTACAAAATACAAGGTCGATAAAAAACATGTATTTTAATTTCATCTTACCAACAAAACCATACATAGGACAAAACAATCACATACCTCACATGTACTAAATAAAATTTTTCTTCAAAAGAATTTAAATAACTGATTGTCTGTTCCTTTGTTTCTATGTAGTTGTTTTTCAGGATAAATAAAGATAATTTTGAAATTTATTAAGATCTAAATGTCCTCATTGGATGCTTAGATATAATTTAAGTCTATAATTTCCCTTTGTAAAATAAAAGGTACACTCCATTTCTAGGTGTTAGCAAAGCCATATCGCAAACAAAGTGCCCAAAGAGCCTGGTATGTGGCTTGGGGAAATTAGGGTGTCTGGCCATTCCATTGATGCAAGGGGACTGAACCGGAAGGAGGCAGCTGAGACCATGCTCCTCTCTATAGTCAATGCTGTGTGATTGGCACCCAGTTCACAGCTCTGTGCCCACTGGAGCTCCCAGCTCCCGGAGTTTTACTATCCTGAGTACTTCAGTTGTGTTCAAGAAGATGTGAATGTCCTGGCAATGGGTGTGCAATGTTTCTGAAGAAAGGTCATCCTATGTGGACTTATGACATGGTCGACCTCACAATATGATAATTTTCTTTGTTTGATTAACTGGTGACATATGTGTGGAACTTCAAGAAAATGCTTTAAATTAAAAAAATCAATTACTCAAATAATTGCAGGTTACAATGTACCTGTAATGTGTATCCAAGATCACACTGGAAAGAGACCACATCATTAACTATATATCGATCTCCAATTTTAATGCCATTTAATGGTACTGATGGCTCTGGACAGGCAGTAAGACCCACAGCTAAATCAGATAGAAAGAGGAGTAAAACAAAGTAAATACATATGCTTTAAAAGAGAACCACATTAAAGTTTAACTGAATAACAATGTTAGTTATTGTGATAGTCTGTATACTGGTATTACTGTATACCGGTGGTCTGCTCATCGCCTGCTACATTCCCCTTCCCGGCTCAGCTCACTACTAGTTGCCAACATCCTACCTTCTAGCTAGTGGGCAGTGCAAGGATCGGCCTTCCTGCACAAGATTCCTTCTCTCCAGGACCAGAAGCCCTTTCCATCTTTTGTATGTCTTTGTCTTGGACTGACAATTTAAGAATGTAATATCAAATATATAAAGTGATGTGTTGTTTATTTTCATATATTTACACTGGAACGCAAAGCATTACATTATAAATAATAAACATCACATAAAGAACTCTATAGATATATTTTAAAATGTAATAGACTCTTATAACGGTATAAACCATTAGTGGGATTTCTAAATCTCACAGTTTTTGCCCTAGTCTTAGGGTCTCAGGATGAAGGGAATATTCTTGGGATAACACAACCTGGAGCTGACCCTTTCCTACTCTACCTGGTATGTGATGGATGATATTCCGGTTTGAATGGGGGCGACTCACTTAAGTTACGATAAATCAAGTTTTCCATGGTCCAGTATTACAGCCATTTGACAAATCACTACGTAGAACACTGCTTTCTGAGGGAGAGGGGGTTATTGTCTACAACCTCTGGGCAGAGCAAGGGTTTTTAGTTTACACATACTTCCTGCCCTGGTTCGACCCATTCCCTCCTACATAGTCTTTGCCCATGTTCTATGCTTTTAAAGTCTAACTGGTGCTAGCCCCACTGCTACATGCAGCCATCACTGCCAACAGGGCACAGCCAGATCCCAAGAAGTGGGGGAACTCCGAATACCATGCTTCAGTCGCTCTTTACGTAAGTTTGTTTTCTTAAACATATACTATTTTTGTTTTTTCAAACTTGATACAAATGTACCTACTATGTTAGGTTTATAGTCATAAGTATATATATAACTGTTGACATAATCATACTTCATATGTTAAGACCCGCATTTTTAATATTCCTTTTTAAGAAGCAATCAAAATGAACATTCTATTGGCTTCATTGTGATTGCTCCATAGGTACCACTTGATTCCAAATTGATCTTTGTAATATGGCAACAGACTGTTCCAACAAAATCAAATTCAAATCTGCTAAAGTATCCAACAGTTCATGGTTTGATATAAATTAATAAGACCACAATGGCCACTAAAGGCAAACACTCAGTTGAGTAACAGAGGTAATCTGAACTTGAAACAACTTGAGAGCATTCAACAATGTCAATTTAAACAGCATATTTTTTATTCGGCTGCAAACTAGCACATCATGAGTCTTCTATTAAGTAGGCTTTAATTGCTCTTTAGTGGCTGCAATCTTCTTGTACTCTGCTACTGACTGCTTTAGAGTCAGTGGTCCAGTCTGTTCTGAGCAACCACTGTATCTATTGTGTTGTCCCTAATTTACCTCCTTCTTTCTTCTTGGTGCATCCAAAGGTAAATCTTTAATCTCTTACCTCCCTTTCCTTACAATGTTGCAGCTCTGGGGTGGTACCATGCATTTATATGGGTGAATAATATACGAAAGCATTCAATATAAAGGAAAATCTTGAAAATCTGAGGAGAATCCTTGAATCCTTGCTGCTAGAAGGCTATTGTTGTGTGGGTCTGTTGTGTTTTTTGTTGGTTAGGTAAAGAAACTGTGTTTTTAAAATCAAAACCTGTGGTTTTGTGTTACTTTCTGTGCCATTCTCATGGGTCGGATGGACTACAAGAACTCAAATGTTATGTAGTCATCAGTATTGTGTTTAGCATATGGATACAATGTACCTGCTAGACCAAAACCAGTATGTCCTCAATAATAAATGAGCTTGTAGTAAAATAAATCACAACACTATCTTAGTAATTCAGAACACTTGTAACATATCTGTACCTGTATCTTATTATGTGCCTATAATTATAAAAAAAAACCAACAATTTAATTAATGGCATACATAATTATGTCTTAGTCTGGCCTTGCATTGATGGTTTTGTCACACTTCTTAAATAGACTCAAGTGAAAATGTATCTTCACCAAAAGTGCTTTTAATTAACCTCAGCTAATGTACCAGTAATTGCGCTTTAATCTATGTGAACATAAAATAGATTTAATGGTCTGCCTGAGCAATTGTTTGTGATAAAGAGGTCACAGCAACCATTTGCTTGTATGTAAGACTTGTATAACAACATGTTATAAGGACAAAAATACTTGCATAATATGTTATAACGTGACAGAGAAAACAAATCAGCTGATGATGTAAGAAAGTAGATACAAATATAAAATAGTATATATATTCATACTATTAACAAAATACCACATTTAAAAAGTAGATATTCTAATCATTCATAAAACATGTCATCTTTTCTATTGCTTTGTGAACATATTGTGTTAGAGTGTATATGTGCGTCACCATGTGTTGCTACAGTGTATGGTGTTAGAATGAGTGTGTTTTATAATTTGGTGTAAGTAGGTGTTTGTGTAGGTGTGTGCTTGTGTATGGCGTTGAAGTAAAATGTCTAAACCTAGGATTAGTTGCTTCTGGGAAAGAGATGACAGGGAGAGAAGAAGTGAGTGAAAGTGTGTTATGGAGGGGAGCCAAAAAAATACTGTACCCAGGCACCCTAATCCAAGGCGAATTACAATTAATAATTAAATAGTAGTTTCAATAGAATGAGGTACACCTTTGTTCGGAAGGGGAGTTATCTAAAAGAAAAGGGACTTCCAGGTAAATGGATTCTGTTCCTTCACTTGCCTCTGCCCAGTTGTCCAAGTCCAGTGAGTTGCAGAGAAACGCACTCAAGGGTTTATTCACTAATGCAGGACTTTGCCAGTCAATATGCAGGGGAGTTGAAATTTAATCTCAACTCTGGCACATTTATCCAGTGTAAAGAGATGAGCTTGCCATGAAAAATGCATAAGCAAATTGTAGAAGGACACGTCACTCATTTATCTATGTAATATACAGACTTGATTAGCTTTTCCTTGAGGGGGCTGCCTCACTGGGTTTGTCTTTCATAATGCAAAGCCAGAGAGTTGATACTACAGCTCTCCTGCAAACTTACTGTACCTGGCAATTCCAACTAGGGGGAAAGTACCCTTAAAACATTTCAACTATAACAGTAAAGATCAAGTGCAGTCAGGATGGCAGCCAAAATCGCAACAATGGGTACCAAGTCTCCACCAAGGAGACTTTTCTATTACCTCTCCATCACATGCAATACGGGATGACGGGGTGAGGAGGGCATGATAGGTACTATGCTTACCATAAGTCTGGTTTTTTATCCTCACACCCCTGGCTACTGGGTAGAGGTAGTTGGGTTCTTATCTATTTTTTAGAAAAGAGGGCATTTTCAAGCTTACTTAAATTTGCATGGCTGCAACTGCAACTCAAAAAAGCCCTAACATTCACATCAACTCATATTCAAAGCAAGTAGAATGTTAATATACATGGTGCAGTTGTAGCGTGGAAGCCCATGTGAACTATGTTTTGCCCATTAACCCTTTAACTAGGTCATGTCAATTTTTAAGTCAGCCGCTTTACAGGTTGACCCATTAATTAATCCAATAGCTTTCTAGAATATCACATTTTGCAGATACGTTTGCATTGTGTGTCATACAGAAAATATTTTTCTATAGATAATATAATTAATATAGATGATAAATATATATCTGCATATACTCTTTGCAGCTTTAAAGTAGATGTTAAAACCCTTGAATTACCAAGACATCTACGAGGCATCAACAGACATGGATTCTCCTAATGGTGCAGTGATTCACGCACAGTGAAAATGACTGCTTATATTATCTTAATGAAGCATTCTTTCTAAAAAAGAAATTAAATCCAAGACAGCTAGCAACAGACATGCCAATTAGCATATACAAGCACAGTGATAATCTTCACTTTACACAAAATTCAATAAATGAAATAAACGGCTTTGTTCAGCATTTAAACTAATTAGTTACTTAGACACATCTATGTATGAATTAGGTACTCAAGAGTTATCTCTGTTGTTGTTCTTTTTTGCCATTTATTAAATTCTCACTAGTTTATGTTTGTGTCCTTTATGCAATAAGGAAATAGCACTACACCAATAATCATGTCCATAACCAAATGTCAACGTCTTCATACTCACTCCAAAAACAAATCTAAGAACAAATTCATTTCATGTGAAGTTGGTATCGGCATGGGAATGAAAAAAAGTAGACAAGATTGTAGAATCTGCACAAAGTAAAATTTGAATGAGATTCTATCTAATACCGTAAGTTTCCTCACCCTTTCCCAGCCACTCCTAACTTATTCCCTACCTTCTAAGACTTAAAAGCTCCAGAAACCTAGCCCTACCAAGTTCCCATGTATGCTTGTGAGAATTTAAATATGTAAGACTTGTCTTTTGCTCAATATTATTTGCTTACAGATACAAATGACCAAGTTACCATAATTCTAATTTTAGCTAGTTTTCTTACTGTCATGTTATCAGGACAATGAAAACAGCCTAGTCTAAAAGAATAAGTTCTTAGCTTGCCATTTATAAACGCTAAAGAAATTAATAGAATTAGAGCTTTTACGAATGCAAAGCAACATCACATTACTTAATGAACCTACATAATTAATGTATGAACAATCAATCCTGAACACAAAAACAGGCAGCATAATAATATTTGAATGATGGAGTGGTTGGCGATTTGTGTCGGGTTTATGACAATTATGAGATTAAAGGACCTGTTCATTCCTGAGAGAGCATGCATTTATGTCCAGTTGAATATATTTTCTCAGATTTTAAGATCACTCATTAAGATTAATTTCCAAAGGGCTAAAGCTGAACATTTCAAAAGCCATTTTACTCTCTTTAACCAGCTACAGAAATACTCCCATAATGAAATACTAGAATAGTTTGTTAATTTGACCTTTGTCATCCCATTAATCATACTGTTACTGCAAACCCCTATTCATTCTAAAAAGGTTAACACAATTTTTTTTTTTTTTAAAAAAAAAGATTTCTTTCACATCAATTAAATGCTCTCCAATACTATACAACCCTCTTGTTGTTTTTTTGCAATTATTAAAAAAAGGTTTACATAAAAAGTGTGTGTCTGAATCGGTGCTGATTACACGCTGGCATTAATATAGTAAAACTGACAAATGTTATTATGAATTATGGAATAAATTGTTTACATCTTCTACAAGACAGCACCCTTGCAAATTAACAAATAGATGTAACCATCATCAGTGATGCAGTGGACCAAGGAAAATATAAACTTGTCTATAAACAGATTTCAAGTTAGAGAACATGTGTGCTGGTGAAGAACCGTCTGGAATGTGTGACATTTACATATTTAGCTGTGCTGTCAGGCAGAGAAAATACAAAAGAACAAAAAGTGTAAAGGTTTTGGAAACTACGGTATGAAAACTGTTCATTCAATAACACCATATTATCTTACTTTTATATTCCAGATGAAATCCAGCAGCTGCCACACTTATATCAGAGTGAAAGTGGAGGTAAAGTTGATTAGACGTGCTGTTTAATAAAGCTGGAACTGTAGTACCTAATAGGAAAACAAGAAAAATCTCTGCTTCTATCAAACATACAGTGTAAGTAAAAATATATGATTACAGACAAAAACAATGTTGACTTTTTAATACATTGGGAACACTATTATACAAAGATCTAATCGTATCTAAGATGTAAATCAAAAGATCAGATAAATCTATCAGAGGCATCTGAGGCAGACAGAGGACACAGACGGGAGTCATCCACATTATTAGTAGTCATGCTAGTTCTTTCAGCTGACCCTTTCCTGTGCTACAGTAAGTCACTAACTTCATGTATCTTAGAAAAATGGATAAAATGCGAGTATACCCAGCATATAAGGGGTGTGTGAAGGGAGGCACTGACAGCTGAGTGGTCCCTTCAAATCTACATGTGATCCCATTGCAAATGAATGGAGGGATTCTGTAGATTACCCCCATATGATATTGCCTCTTTTCTTGTCCACCGAGCTATTTGGCTTGCAGGAAAAGTGCTCCCTGCAACAATGTAACATACTCAAAATCTCATTCATAATTTGTCCAAAAGTGGCACTACTGCAATTACCAGTAATGGTCCAAACAGAGCCTACTGTTGCCTAGGGTTCAGCCAGAAACTTAGCTACCTGTCTATAGCAGCTTTCAAGCAATGAAGGATTCAGCAAGAACTGGAAATTACATTGCGGTGCAGTTTCCTGACTTGGAGAGGCACTTGGCGATCAAAGAAGAATGGGGGCAAAGCAAATAACAGAGCTGGCTGAGTTATTGTTAGTTTGAGTCAAGTGCAAGACAAATGCATAGCTCGGACAGGCTCATCAGAAGGGGAGTAAAACAAGCCAAATTCAAGTATTCTTGACATTCCATCCCCTTCCAACTTTGGGTTCATGCACCCTAAAGACAAGCCTCTTGTTCAGACTAAAATCTAGCTAGGTCCGGGACTCAGCATGGGTCTACTATGATGAGCTAACCCACCACTGGGCTATAGTTTGAGAGGTAAATGGGGTGCAAACGTTCAATATTTTGAATAGTACTTCGATATTTTTAAAAGACTCATTAACAAAGTAAACAGATGAAGACGTTTACCAGAAAAGCTGCCCAGTCTTGGCGCTGTCATATCTGAGCCATCATATATCTCAAGCGAATCCCAGTTGTGCTCTGTTGCAAAACTTAAAACTTGAATCTGTAAAAAAATACAAGATTAACTACATAATTATTTACAGTATAGAAATACTTGCAAACCCAATGTTACAATGCATTCTTGATCTATATTTCCTTAAAGTAGATTTATGAAAACCTTACCTTGTGCAGTTCATTACAATAAATAACATAAATGAATATATACATATGTGATACACTGCAGTTTTCAGTTGTCTAGCCATCACAATTTAGCGCTTGTCAAAGTTTTACGCTTGCCCGTTTTTCCTGCTTCTAACACATCGACTTTGAGGACAGAATATTCGCTTGCTGCCTAATATATCCCAACCACTGATCACAAGATTATCAGTGTTACTCACTTCACCTGTCAGTATATCCACGCTATCTGTACCAGAACCGTCAAGACTGTCCCACGCATAATAAGCCATAATAAGTCATGATGCCCACGGGGGGCCAAAATGGGCCAAGTAGGCACTTGACTGGGATACCATTAGGGCTGGCAGCATTTTTTTAGCTAAGGGGCAGAGCTAAAGGAAGGTAATGTCCCTAAGTTAGGGGCCATTTTGTATGTCACCTTACCTTGTGTAGTTTGCCCCACTCTTCCTCCCTATTTGTGGTGCTTTGTTGGGTGATGTAAATTTGTCACAGTTGTGGGGGCTTTTCTCTGTGTGTAATTTTTTCATGTTAATTATCATTTTATTTGTGTTATTTCTTGGGAGTCCACTTTGGTAGTCATTGCTGTTACACCTAGGTTTTGACTTAAGGTTGCGCGACAATGACTGGGTTAAAATAACAAATTGACTGTGGCGTTTTTCAACCCCAAATGTGGGTATTGTGCTGATCCAAGAGATCCAAAAGGGCATACTGTCTCAGTGAGAGCACAATAGATACACAGCCACTACCTGGAATTAACAAGATAACTGAATCCAATAGCTGGACACACCACAAATAGGCTGGTAAAGACGCTGGCCATATACTCTAAAATCGATGTACCGGTGGTCACTTCCTCCTCCTCCTCTTCCTCACAATCAACACTCAGGATCCTTTTAATAAAGGTCAAAAGTACAAACTACTCCAAGACCAAGGTGCCTAACATGTTTAGTCAACTAGGGGACCTTCTTAAAGGCTCTATCCTTCTAGATAGTGGTTGGCTAAGCAACATATGGCGATATAGTGTGATGAAATCCCCAATATTTATTGCCTCAGATAGGTGCTTTTAAATTGTGTTTGGTGGATGTGTGCTGATTCCTCATACAACTAAACACAAAAATATACACTTAACATAGATGAAAATCTAGAATGCTTTAGTTAAAATGTAAACTGTCCTTGGAGAAAATACTGCGAAAAAAAGGAAAAGTAATCCATTGATAGCCTTCAAAAGAAGCACATAACATATGAAAAGAAATACATTGGATCTTTAACATTTTAGTCGTTTTTTTATTTCAAGTAATAAGTGAGCGAAATTAGCGATTTTGGTTGACATCATCAGGTATTTACTGCATTGACTTTATATGGAATTTCTAAATTATACACACTGTCCATAACATATTTAGAAACTGTGCTAGTTTTTTTTGTGTGTTAAATTTAGGTTTTTTTGGTCCCACTGAAATGTAATTTTACTATAGTTTAAAATACAATATACCGGTATATAAATATGTACATATACTTGCCTGAATACCTGATCCTTCAGTCACAGTAATCTTCCATATGCAATTCAAGCTATTACCATATGGTTCAGGAAAACCAGGTGACAGTATTGTCCCTCTTCTCTCTGTAAAGTTTCCACTACATGGTACTAAGAAAGAAAAAAAGGAAAGAGATGGACGGACGGAGATGAAGGGAAAAAGAAGTGAAAAAATGAAAGTGAAAATATAAGCACTCATCTAACACAGTGGTGGGTTTATATGGGTATATAGTGTAGCTCAATCTCTAATATTTTAATTGGTACTAGGTACTTTCATGGAATTATTAGTGGTATGTATTTACTGGGTGTCCACAGATTCGTTGGCTCATTGTCTTAATGGTAAAAGTAAGGAAGCCTAATGGTTATTGATACCATTGAAGACATTAAAGCTAAAGCTTTTTGACAATTCTGTCTTTATAAACTTTACAATTAGTAAAAATTCAATTAAGATTATAAATAAAGATTACTTATTGCTATGATTTTGTATCATGATTTTGTTACGAAAAGGTCACTTAAGGTTTATTTACCTAGGCAGCTTGGGACTGTATCGTTCCACTGCGCTAAAGCATTTGGTACAGTCTGACAGAGAATTGCCTTTGATCCTTGAAGCAAGTATCCAGGGTTGCATTCAAATCGAATTACAGAGCCTGCTGAGAACTCGGAACCTATCCTTCTTCCGTATCGGGGCTCAGGAACCGAGCTGCACTGTGTGTCACTAGTGCGTGGCACAGCTAAACATGGGGAAAAATAAAAAATGGCATGTAAAGTCAAAGTCAATGGCATGTAAATACAAGATATGATAGTTATATAATTTCCAAGATCTATTTAATTACACGTTGTAAATGTATAAGATCATACCTAAACATCAAAGTAACAAAAAAAAGTTTAGATTAGATCTAATTCAGTTAACCTCTAAAAATCATCAGCCAACTGGTAAAAAAAATACCACACTGTGCTAGTATATGGGCCACAGTGGGCTATATGATGCAATTAGCTTCTTTTTTCCTAAGAACCTAAAAGACAGTAAATAGAACAGACGTATGGAACATCAATAAGCTTGAGTGGCTTGCAAAGGATACTTCGCCAAAGATTTTCCACTCCACCTAATCTCCTCTTAGTCTTTCACTTACTCACATTATATCTGTGTATGTATTGTTTGCATTACTGAGGGCGGTCGAATTACATTTTATATTTTTATATTCATATAAAATCAAGGGGCTTCTAATTCACATTTAAGTAGTTTCAACTGTGACAAAATACCATTAGGTAGGTTTATTTACTTGCTTTATGTTTATTATTGTGGGTTAAATGTCACACTCTCATGACAGCAACAATTGCTATATTAACAACGTACTGATTTATGATGGCAATTATGTTTCATTACTTAAAATAATATGGTCCAATATTCCATAATTAAGAAACTAATTTAATATTTTCTATCACATATTCTGTCTACAAAATATAGTTTTTAAATTCTCTAAGTGTTTCTGTGGTAAACTATATGGGTTACTTATAAAGTGTCAGTTATATTCAAATAGCATGAAGATTGCAGAGGAGAATTTTCAGCAGTTTTGCTGATTGCTGAAATGCTTTCTGATGGTATATGTCATTATTAATAGCATATATTTTTGTAAATTACATAAAGTATAGGCAGTTTCTCTCAAGAATGACGTTTTTGTTATGAAGTTTGAAACAGAACTGTATTGTAATTTTTATTATACTTATCCTTTGGAAGGCATACACATATTGTACATTTCAAACAAAGTGCTCAGCGGAGTCTAAGTGATCATGAGCCAGGGGCGTACCTAGAGTATTTGGCACCTGGGGCTGATCCTGTATGTGGCACCCCCCAAGGGGTAAATATATTTCTATTTAAGATAATTTAATAGTCTGTACTTCCCATTGAATGGTCCAGTACAAGTGTTTTCTCTTGATTATAATGAAGCTTTTTAGGAGTCACAGTCAAGAATCCACAATCACTATATTGCTTTTGTCAGGCAGTTGAATCACAGATTATGTATTTTTTTAGTATTAAGGGACAATGGGGTGTCTTCAGTGGGAAGTTTTTAATGATTACATATGGCTGAGGAGATCAGATAAATACCTCTGAACATACCATTATGTGATAAGTAAAAGTCTATTCTGGCATGCTATAGCCAGAAAGAGGTTCCGGATTGCCCGGAATGAGAACTCTGAGTGGAGTTCTCATCCAATCAGGAGAGACTTTTCAACTCTCCTGATTGCTTGAAATTTCAGAAGCCTCTTCTGATAAACCGAGTCCCTACTTCACACCTACTCAGAGTAAGTTGGAGCCGGCACCAGGTCTGTGTGTTTGACTGTGTGTATATGACTGTGTTTGTCTGTTTGTGTCACTGTGTGTGTAATGCCTGGTAATAGAGGGGTTAACACTCTGAATCTACTCATGTCTGTAATGATATTATGTATATAATATACAAGGCTTCCTAATTATTAATATATAATAGTAGATGTGAATCAATGTGTATGTGATATATATATATATATATATATATATACAGTATAATATATATATATATTCTAAAATGTATTTTGTGACATATGAAAATGTATGTGTGCATATTTGAATCAATGTGTATGTTATATATATAATATACACCTGTGTGTGTAATCTAATCCCCTTCATAGTGTGTCCCTGAATGGCAGAAATAAAATGTGGTCACCCTAAAGAGGTTCAATCTCCATTTATGTGATACGTTTTTATGTGTCTGTCAGCCTAAGCAGTGTGGATGTGTCACTTTTCTGTACATAAGTTCACTTTCATTAAACATCTTTATCTGTCTCCCAGTACTGCTTTGTTCACTAACAGATTTCCATGGGGAAGTAAAATTGCAATCTAAACCAAAAATGTGTTTCAGTCAAACGCTGAGTGATAGAAATGTAAAGGGGATTTCTGAACTACTCGCAAATTAAAGTTGTAAACCTAGATGAAAGTCTGAGAAATGAAAAAACAATCAGTATTATGGTTTCCAGTGTACAAGAACTGTGGTCATTCTTAAATGTCAATCGAGCCTGGTCCTAAAATACAGATCATCTCAAATAGTGCTAAAATCTAGAAAAAGTAATGTCAACTCTCAGTTAAGTTCAATGTTCAAGCATCAATTATTTGTTTTTTACATTGCAAATTGTATTTTTTCCCCTCTGTTTAACATGGTACCCCCTGCCACTACAAATTCCAAGGAAATAGACAACTTTGAATAGAGTAAATGAGGCACGTATACTTGTCTTTGTGGTATTAATTGTCACTGCGTGAGAACTAGTGGCTAATGAGATTTCATCTTTATTCCATGTTGGTTTCATATTGACAAAGAAAGATGAAGCACTGGAAGTTATAGACGTCTTGTTTTTTTTCTTCTCCGACATATTGCTGACTAGCTGGCATTTTTAAACCAGCGTTAAATAGGAATTCTATTTCCTGCAGTAATTATTTTTCATTCTTTAGTAAATGTTTCACACTGCTGTGAAACAAAATTGAAATCAGCCCAGTGGAAAGTGAACAGAGAATAAGGTCAACCAGGAATAGAGAGTGATAAATAAGATGATTGACTTTGCAGGTCAGGCTGGTGTGCTCATTCAATGAGTATACATTGCTCAAAGGAGAACTCACAATAGCAACACGGCAAGTGCAGCAGATTCAACCATGTTCACATTTTAATAGATAATGAAAATCCATAATAATGTGGATACCAAATGAAATATTTATAGGACACAAACAAAATTGTTGCCATCATTTACAGTTCACTGAAATAAATTGTTTATGAATACAGGAAACAATTTACTCTAAGGAAAAATTGTCAAACATTTTTTTTAATGTGTCTGGGCCCAAATGGAAAATGCTTTTATATCCATGCTGTCCAACAGGCAGGCCTTGTCTATTTAAATTACCGCACCATGAGCTATGTCTCCTGCAGCCCTTTGTGCTCCTCTGCACATCTACACCTCAGCTCCAAATAATAATTTATTTGAGTATAGAGATGTCAGTTTTCAGTCTCTGGAGCCCCCATTACAGTTATTGACTTCCTAATTTGCTAAAGTGGTATCTGGAGTAACACGTATCCTAATTTTCACCATAGGGTCCACACATTTATTAAAAACAAAGTTGTTGAACCTGATTGCAAACTTGTTTCACACAGACAGGGCAGGCCTGGGATGTAGGGACAGATATATGTTATATCATTTTTGTAAATGAGTCTGTTTTTCTTTAACTTGAACAAAAATGTTACATCATAATATGCATATTCAGGATAGAAAGCACTCAAACTTTTATTAGTGTGAGAAAGCCTGGAAAGTGCTGGAAATGCCACATAATATATTTGACACTGGTTAGACGTATGCAGATGGTCACAAACTAGACTTTGAATGCCAGATTTCCTTCAGTATTGTCTTTATGTTGCATTCAAACAAATAATCTAGGCAAGGGATATTTGGAGCAGTATTTCTGCCAGGCCAAAACTGTGTTTACATGTACTGAAAACAAAACATTTTTATAATTTTAATATGTTTTAATACCAGGCTTGTGCTGAGAGATCCAAATTTTATTTTGCACCCACTGTGGTAGGCGCTGGTCTGAGGGATGGCTGTCACTGTCTAGAATATATAATCTGCGGTTGCTAATTGAATTGGTACAAAGTAGGTTCCCAAACATTGTCTTTTTGACCTTTAAATAGACTATGTTATTATACCTGAGCTATAGAAAAGATATAGACACACATGCATACATAAAGACATTTTCTTAAACGCATTTTAGCATAGAGTGGAAAGTAAAAGAAAATTGGATTTCTTTAATAAAAAAGATGCTTCATACATATTAAACTACTCAGTGCTGATAACCTTATGAGAGAGTGATTCTCAATTACCTTGGTAAACAAAGTGAAATCCCTTGGCAGGTGCACCATTTGTTGTACTAAATCTCAGTAGAATGTGATTAGATGTGGCTAATGGCATTGTCTCCCCTGCAAAAGAGTAAATTAAGAATGTTAGGCTGTGGCTTTACACTTGTAATTAGGATAGAGATGTAGGTTATAGCATTAAACATTTTAACATATCCTCACTTCTGTTCTAGTTTGTGCGAAATTAATTTGAAACTTTAGCTATTAGCAATTTACTTTTTTTCTTCTAGCTAGGCATATTTCTTAATTTAAATGTAAACTGAATAATTATTAAAAAAAACAGATTCATAAACTAGTATTTTATCCCTAATATTTAGGGATATATGAGACCAAAATGTAAAATAAAATGTAAATTTACAATGTAAGTATGTATATATGTATAAAAATTGTTGAGTGGCTCCTGGGGGCATGAGCCCATCTTTCAAATAACTCAAGGTACCCAGGATATTTGGCTATCAGGATCCCTGATGCTCCATGGGTCACCAGTAGGCCCCCCGGTGAACCCCTGCTCCATGGGCCAGTTGTAGGAATGAAGGATCACCTTTGGATCCAGCCCATAAACACTCTCTAGAACTGTGCATGGCCCCTGAAAAAAGTTGGCGCCTTATGTGTAATAGTAAAAATAACAGTAAATAGTAGGGTACACAGTGAGCCAACATATTAATAGCTTTTAAGACCTCGCTAATATAAGAGTTGTTGGAGGTGAAGACGTGTGAGTTGAAACACAATTTAATAATAGTTGTAACCTATGTTTCTCATGTTTTAATGTTGAGTGAAATTTGCTCTTATCTATTAAAAATATAAGGTACATAGAGCTTCCTTGTTCTATTTTGCATTAAAATGACATCACATTTCTGATATCTATTACACACGGAAGAACACACATGAAAAATGTTGTTCTAATTCAAGTGCGTTGTACCTAAACCACTAAATGAATGTGCTAGATGATATGTGTATCAACCATTTATCCTAATAATCATAATGAAGATCTCTTTACTTTTTTCTGCTGCATACTTCCCAAATCATTTAGTCTATTTCTCATCGCAAATCCTCTGATCTTAATAAAATGAATTTCTGGACAAGAACTGCTTGATCTGAAACAGGATAAAGTCCCAGAAATATATGCGTGCATAGATATCCTGTATAATCTATTCACTTCGGTTTTCAAAATTGCAACACGAGAAACGTGACTACCACAATATCACTTCCATTAGATTTTGATTGAAGTTATAAATGGAATTCTTTTAAGACTTTTGTACTTCAACAAGAACTTTCACATTTAAAGGTATATAGTCATAAAGTTTCCTTGATTGGACATTAAAAAATTACCCCTTATGTCAATAATGAAAACCTGCATCAGATCATACAGTACATATGTTTTTTTGATACTGTGGACAAACATTGATTTTACTAACCTCATGAAAAAAAAACTTCTAGGATACCAAGAATTTCAAATGAAAGTTAAAACAAATGGACTACCAGGACATAATTGGAGTAAACATAAGTTCCGCAAGAAAACAAAACAAAAATTTTTTAAACTAATGCAATCATCAATCAACATATTTAAATAAATAAAATTAATCTGTGTGTGTTTTTAAAACTGGTAACATTAAGATTTTTTTTAACCTGTCATGCCACCAGAAGGTATCAGCAAGTCATAGCATTGCATGGGTCTTGCATCAATGATGTCCCATAATATTAATATATTCATATTGTTTCAATCATAATTATAATTTTCATTATAAATCTGTTAAGACTATAGCTGCAATATGTATTTCAACTATACAGGAATTCACAACCCCCCATAGCCCCCTTTCATTTAGTTAATGTGAGTTTGCACTACAATACAAATAATCCAGACGCTTGACTCTCTTGCATGTTTTCTTTCCATGCAATTTTTTTTTTAAGATGCACATGTTGAATATTACATATGTACATTAAGAAGGACACTTTCATTTTTTATTTAACTGGGTAAGTGCTTTTCTAATATCAGATGAATGCCTAATAGCCTGAAGGATGCAGAAAAGTTTGTTGCTAAAAACAGAGGGCTATCTTGGCATAAGATTTACTATTCATTTAAATAACATAATCTATTTACGAATGCTGTCAATGCATTTGCTAAAACATTAAAGATTATCATACAAAAAATTTAGTAAACCACATTAAAAATAACATTTAAAGCATTCTTCAAAATGATTTGCTGAGCTTGTACAATGTTCTCTTTATTATCAACAGTAAGATTTAACCAATTATTATTAAAATGTTAACTCATTTCATATTAAGTGTAATATTGCTAGTAAGACTATATATGTATATAATTAGGCTATATTCTACATCTGTGTTAATGCAGAGATACCTTATGAGTAGACAATAAAGGATTATGCTTTATATGTGCTGTATATTGAAATTCAGTTTTTTAGCATTGTCTTTTAATAAGTACATAAGGAATTAATACATAAGAGCTTACAAAGAGCTTACAGTCTAATAGTATTATTTTGCTATAGTTTTTATTTGATAATTTGATATCAGTATCAAATTTATAAATTTCCATTACTTTAGGTAACAATTTATCCAAAGATCTGCCTCTTGGAAGGATAATATAATTTACACCTCCCTAGATTTTGGAATTACAGGATTTTGTATGCTCAGCCTAGTCATAGCTGACTTTCAGAATTCTCTCGATAAAATGTCAAGTAAAGGTTAGTTCTAAGTACAGTGTGAGTAAATTTAAAGTTAATACAATCTAACTTTTCAGGTTATTAAACAATAAGTAGTTTATACAAACCTGAACACCCGTTAGCAAAATTAATATCTGTAAATTGCAGACAAAAACTCAACTCTATCTGTACTAAAAGTTTTAATAAAATGTTCTGTCAGGGAATAAAAATGTAAGTTAATTGCATGTACTGTAATATTATTCATGCAAATTGTATCATTCTGGTTAAAAGGTAAACATAATTCATAACGGTAAAAATAAAGGAGATGCATAATTATTTTAGCAAGAAGCATTCTCTTTGCTTAGTTATTTAGTAGAGAAATTGGGGGTGGTGCCTCAGGTGTCACTTATCAGGGGGTGCCACACTGGCACAAATCTCAAACCAGGGACGTAACAATCATGGTTGCAGGGATCACAAAGGGCAACCCCAGCGACCAGTGTCTGCCTCTTTAACTCCTTGATGACATTTAACTTGCTTGGCACTTCATAACATTTACACGAATGGTGTTGCTGTAATGCCTCGATGTTGAGGCATTCATCAGGGACACGGATGGCCCCTCCCCCAGATGTTAACGTTGTATGACGATGGACGCCTGATTTAAAAAAGTTTAGGAGATGATCAACAATGTCAAGTAAACAGTGTTGCTGAATTGCCTCGATAGCGATGCATTCAGCGATATGGAAAACCCATAATATATAGTATATAAAGTTTATTTTTAAGAGCAATTCCTAAAATTAGCGTAATATCTTTACAAAAATGTTGCACATAGAAAGAGTTAAAATACTGACGTGTTAAATGTCCATGGGGTGTCTAGTTTAAAAAAAATTTATGATTTGATTGGGTAAATCAAATTGGCTGGCTTCAAAGATGTCCCCAAAAACAGGACATGGCCACAGACTGGCCGGATGTCCAAATTTCATAAAACAGGTGGCCTATTACTCCCCAAACAACCTGACAAACCTATGCATGGGTGTTATCACTGTACTCAGAAGATGTTGCTGAACACATATTGGGACGTTGTTTGACAGTGACGTATACCAGGAGTTGTAAATTCATACCTCCAGTAAAACGTCTGTGAAAAAAAAATACTACCACAACCCACAACGTTTGACAAAAACTGGTGGTAGAATTAGTGCCTGGAAAAAGTTAGAATACTTGGGGTGTCTAGTTTTCAAAAATATATGGCGTGATGGGGTAAATTGCATTGGCCAGCTTCAAAGATGTCCCAAACAGCACATGTGGGCAGAATTACCAGATTTGGAAAAATGGTTTTGAAATAGCAAAACCCTAATTATTGCCCTATGACGTGCAGAAAAAAGCAAAGTAACATAAAAACATTGGGTATTTCTAAACTCAAGACAAATAGTAGAAGCAGGTTTTTCATTAGCTTTTATAGACAAGTAAAAGATTTTTCAAGTAGAAGTGAGAATGTGAGTCTTTTTTTATAGTAAATTCGTAGAGAAGAATTCGGACCTTTCAAACTGAACTATTGCGGACTTTGGAGACACAAGTGTTTACGCACATCTTTATGCTGTGCCTTTACGGACTATTCTTATTGAAGTTAGCTTTAGATGCATAATTATACCATATCTATATCCCTACATACATCTAAATTTGTACTGAAATTGTCATAGAAATTCAAAAGTATTGTTTTGGCAAGACCTGCTCTTCAAGTTGGCTCCTGGCAAGTTTTATATAGGATATACGTGCTAATATAGATTGCTTTAAACCACACTTAAGGTGTTCCAATTAAATACACACAAAAAGCAAATGTAATTAACTATGAAGATATAAAGTGGGTGGACATAACCCAAGTTAACCTATGTTAGCGTTAGATGGTGCATTTTTATTTCAGAAATCACAGCCTATACACAATAACCAACTCAAATCAAATTAGTTAATCACAATATAACAGGGAAACTAAAATAGTTGCATATAGAGCAGTGTCATTTAAATAGAATTTTAGTCATTAGTGACTATTTTAAAAATAATGCTAGTTTGATACTGAAGAAGAAAAAATGGCTACCTGTATGACTTCCTGAAAGGGAGCTCAGCAATCTGGCCTGTGTTTGGGCACCGTCAAAAAGCTCTACCAAATCATTCAGCGCCGTTTGAAAAAATGAAAACTGTCCGAACACAACTGCAAATAAAAAAAGTCAAATTTCTAGATTATTATATTGAACACTAAAACAATATTAAACATGTTATATATAAGGTTATTCTGTTAGTCCAATAAAAAATTTATTATCACAAGAAACTTATTCCATCTGTTATCAGGTTATATTACAGTATATGACAACATTTAGTAAACAATTCATATACTACTATATTTTATATTATATGTTTTTTTATGTTCAAACTATTTGTCAATTAACATTGTAGTTAATTAAATAGATGTCTTAGAGATAAACAGTAACATTGAGAAGTACATGAATATATTACGGGTTCCAGTTGTAATAAAGGGAAAATAACTAATATATGTATTGTTCAAATGCTGAATGTAAGACATCAGCTTAAAAGGTTAAAAGGCACAAATGATAATGGAAATATATATTGATAAACTTACCAAATTCTTTTGGAACGGTTATTGAGTAATGACAGATCTGGCCAGCAGTGTAATTATTTGGATAATTTGGAGACAAAACCACTCCCTCGGTTCCTGCAAACTGCCCTCCACAAGGTGCTAAAAACAAAATGGATGAATTGTTTATTAAACATTATTTCAAAAACTGTCATTTTTTTAAACAATGTTGATTATTGGTAACATTTTGGTAGTAGGTCTACTTTAAGTAATATAATTGCTTTTGTGCTTCATGGTGAGTTTAAAAAGCAAGACAATATTAACTGATTTGGCTTTGCTGAAGAGCTACTTGTTTTCTATTCATAGTGAATGCTAAGATTCACACAGGTGCAAACATGCAAAAATGTTTTTAGAAATGTCAAACATATGTTACTACAATATTTTGCCACTTTAATTGGCTTTAAGCATACTTTTACATATAAATTTGAAGCCTGAATTTAGACAAATAGAACTTAGCCTATTCATTACCACAGGAGTGTAACACTTGTAGCTGTATATTACTGATGAAAGTACATGCTGAAACTTGGCTAGCTGCCCCCCTTGTGTATTGATGCTGCCAGCAGTATGGGGTCTGCCCATCACTTACAGCCACCCTGCACCAGCATGTACTGGCTGACTTGGCATTATAGGAGTGTGATTGCTAACAGCTATCACAGTCCCATCATGCCTAGGTTCCAGCATTTACTGGTCTCTCTCCTCTGCCAGCCCTCTAGCTGGGTCTCGGTGCCGGCCTGTAATGCTGAGCGCCGGAAGTGACGCCAACTTCCGGCGCTCAGCATTACAAGCCGGCACTGTGGCAGAGCAGGGAGACTTGCCGCAGGACTGTTTAAAGGTAAGTACAAAGAGGGGTAGGGTAGATAATAGGGAGGGAGTTAGACAATAGGAGGGTAGATAATGGCATCAGTGAAGTCGACAAGGGGGGGGGGGGGCGACATTTTAAACTTCTCCCCAGGCGGCATTATGTCTTGGGCCGGTCCTGTTTACAGGACCAGAATCTATATCTATATATATATATATATATACATACACGCAGTGCCACTTTTCTGTACAGTGTCACATAATACTGTTCACAAATGTCCCAGTCCATACACCCAGGTTTTGCTCTTAATTCTAATACCAGAATAATTCTATACCAGTATCAGGATTAAAAGGTAAATGGGCAGATATCAAGGTCACACAGGTCATAATTTTCACCATTTTATTTAATTATATTTGACTATAATTGGTACTTTTCTTACTGGTCTATTACAGTTGAAATCCCTACTTGAATACAGATGCTTTAGATGAGAATATCCTTGCCTTCTGACAAGTAATGGTTTTTGTAAGGACCGTTATTAGAATCATTAGCTAATCACTACAATAGAACCGTGTAGAACTGCGTATCCCGTAAATGGGTGCAACTGATGATTTGTAGAAAATTCTTTAAAAGTGGAAACTGAAAAAACACCCTCAGTTTACAAATTGTAGTTAAATGAAAGAGCTTCCCTTCAGAAGTCATAGCAGCTAATATAGTAAGGGAATTTAAACATGCATGAGATGGGCATAAAGCTATCTTTGAATAATACAAGACCACTGACTAATAGGCAGACTAGATGGGCCAAATGGTTCTTACCTGCTGTCAAATTCTATGTAATTGAACACAGCTAATCCATATAATAAAAAAAAAACTAAACTTATAATATAATGTCTGTGGATGTTCCTATTATGCCTATGATTTTTACCTTTCCTTCGAATTTATAGGCAAATATTAGAAGATAAGCATCACAAATATATATATTGTCTTTCAAATTTAGTATGGTGGGGACACCCAACAAAATAGAACCAAGGCTATTTGTAGTATTGGGGCAAAATCTGAGTGTTTCTCTCAATTCCTTTAGCTTAGGATTTCTTTCATGTGATAGGTGCTGTATATCTACATGCATAAGGTTGTATGTTTCAGAGGAGATTAAAGGGCCAATACACACTAAATTGTTTTTTTTAATTAACTGCAGTTCTATTTTTATTCATTATTTTTCATTTTAGAAGATTGAGACAGTGGCAAGGAACAGAGCTCTTGTGTTTGGTAATTTAACCCCTTTCCAATTTGTACGTGTGTGTGTGTGTGTTAGTGAACGTTTTAAATTTGTGTAAATACAATTCGAATGTTACTGTTCATTTTCATTGTGCTCTATAGTAATAGTGCCACGGAAACTGCTGGTGCGCTATAAATATAATGTAATACAAACAGAGATCAGACTGTTGTCAGAAAAATGCCAGAGAAAGTAATATTACGTCCCGGCATTTAACTTATGGATCTGCAGAGACATGATATTATACCCCATGTGCATAAGGGGTTGATATTTAGCATAATGAAATCAGCTGGTGCTCTAGAAATAAAATGTAATGTAAAAGAAGGAATAACAGAACGTGGATGCATTCAAATGCAGTCTACCTGTTTGCCATATTTGTAGGTTTTATCTCCATGCTACAAGTGCTTAAGACAGTACCTTCTGAAATACCGTATTACCATACAAATTTCTTGTAGAAAGTAGCAATATTATGCACTCAGTATATGAGTAAACATCTGAAATCATACACTACATAAAGTGCGTGCACGCAATAACAGTATTCATGCAGTAATAGTATTAAAGTGAACGGTGGGATGTAAAAAGGAACAATACGAACAACCTGTTAGCAATAAAAAAAAAAGACCCAAAATTCAGTTGGTTGTATGTTTGAAAAATCAAACCTTCTTTTTTGAGTAGAATGAGCTCAAGAACTAGAATATCACCTGAAATTGCAGATGTCTAACCACTAGAGGGGAGTAGCCACATATCATAGCACTATTAGAATCAATTTGACTCATTTGGCTCTATAAAGAAGGAATTAAGCAGATATGAAATATTAAGAACACCAAAATTTTACAAAACGTGTTGATTTTAAAAATGACTGCCTATGCTCTGGTTGGGCGTATATAAAGCCTAGGCAGCGTATATACCTATAGTTATAGATGAAGATTTGAATTTTAGAATGAGAGGATATTGTAAACTTACCATTACAGGATGGTAAGATCCTATTCCACGCAGGCTTTCCATCTGAGCCAATCACACAGGTTATGGTAGAAGGTTCAATAATTTTGTAGCCTGGGTCACACTGATAAGTGACTGTAGATCCAAGTTTGAAATCCGTTCCAATACGAGACCCGTTCATAATGTTCCCGGGATCAAAACAGGCTTCTCGCGGCTTTTCTATTAAGAAGAAAAAGAACGGATTAAAAACATGTATATACCGTTATTTTAGAAACATGTATAAATAATATTGACAATGTTATTCCTTTTCAGTAATTTAACTTAAAGTTACAGAAAACAACTTTCGGATATGCACATTCCCAAACTTTAATCTACATTAAATTAAATTTAAGGAAGCTTAGCATACTATTTAATATTTTGGTGCAATAAAACTATTATTATTATACGATAACTATCTGTCTGCTTAACATGTTAAACATTTAAAATTAATATTTATCTGAACAAAAATGGGACTAAACTATTCACTCAACAAAAAAAGATTTATCATGCTTATCATTCATACGGTAATGAAAAATATTGATACTAGTTCATTGTTTGATTTTTTTTTTGTTTTGTTTTTCTTTGTATTGCCTGGAAAAAGCATCCCAGATCATACTTCTAACCTGATTATTTATTTGTATCCCTCAAAATTAGTAGATTGCCAATCCTGGCTCATGTAGCTTGAGCATGGTTCACTATATGCAATCAGAAGGACTATAAAACACTATAAAAGTAAGGGCTGTGCTGAAAGTTGGTTCTGGAACTTGGATCTACCTTGCAATGGCCTGTCCCATGCTACTATTTTTAAAAATCAATATCAATGCAGATCCTTAAGCTTGCAGTTTATGAATTAAGTCATATATGTAGTTAGCCATTCTGTTTTCTGTCTAACCAAAACTTCTTCAGATATTTTTACCTAGCATATTAAAATCTAAGTGGAAAAACATACACATTTCAAAAAAAAATAAATCCTTGTTTGTTTGTATTGGATTCTGTGTCTCTTTTCATTCCAGCACAGAGCCCCTACACATATCAGTAGCTGCTTAGACCACAATCACTGTTTGACAGCATGAAAGCCCTAGAAACAAACAAGAATTCTGCAATAAAAATAATATGTTTTTCCCAAGGGAGAAAGAAATATTCTCATATAATATGTGTTGTTGGATGAAATATAGTCATTATCCAAAATGGTATATTTTCAATTTAAAGACATCCCTTGAGCTTCATGCTCAACGTAACCATTTTGTTTTATAGTCTTAAAGCCTATGGATATATTATTTGGTGCCGTTATCTGGAATAGTGCTATAATTAATTTTACTGCTAGAAGCCCAGGGAATAAACCTTAACACACAGCCTTATATATTATTTTAATTTTTTGCTGGTTTTGTATTCATATTCACTCTATTAATATACATTTTCATTGTGCATTATACATTTCAAGTTTATTTGATTGGTACACTATGTTTGTTAAAATAAATATGATAACTCTGCCAGTACCTTTATATTCAATAGAAAACCCAGACATTCCAACCGACGCATCGCTGCGAAAGGCCAGGAACAAACTACTGCCACTGCTCTCTATTCGTTCTGGAGCATGAGAACCTTGATAACTCCCAATAATAGGACTGTTAGAATTGTCACCTTCATATATATGTAGAAAGTCATAACTGGGCTCCATGTTAAAACTGAAAGAGAACAATTGTATAACATTGCAAAATTATCATATACCTGAAACAGAAGGCCCTATTTGTTTAAATAGAAATTTTAAAAATGTCAGTAGTCATTGATGATCTTCTAATGACGAAGTGATTAGGAAAAAATATATAGTGACCTAATTGTTCAAGTTGTTGTATTATGTATTATTCAAATTAAATTAAAGGTCTTAATTGAACCAATAATATAATTAATTGGAAAGATCTAACATTTAGTGCTTAGAAATGAATGTCCATTGTGTTGGTTCCAAAGTATGTTTACTAAACATCATTCTCTGGTTTGGTGGTCTACAAATAAAGTTTTTTGTGTACAGGGCGCACTAAATGTGACCTTTTGGTCTGTACTTTCCACAGCTTTATCAATAAAGTATTTTAGGTGATAAGGGCAGTTTGGGCTCAGCTAGGTACAACGCTCATGCATCATACTGTTAATAAGACATAAATAGTTAGTAAGCAAAGGGGTATATGAAACTGTAGAATACATTATTTGTAGCAAAATGACTTTAAGTATGAAAGCCTGCAAACAAGTTGACAAATCAAGCCAATACTACAACTTTTGCAGAAACAATAACAGTATATAACTACAGGTTTATATTAATTGACAGAGTCAGTTCATTTGATTATGGTGGCAAAAAAAAGTTGTACACCAAAAAAAATAACACATCGTAAAGTGTATACATTTATTTTAGTTTGTAATTTTTCAAGAAATAAAATTTGATTACAAATTCTTGTGATCAAAAAGTCCTTTACGTCATGTCAGGTTGTCTCACTGCCTCTTTTAGTTCCAGCAGAACATCAGTTATAGATGCTTAGTAAGAATGTTAACGATTGAAACGGGCTGAGTAAATTATTACAGAAGGAAAGTACTAAAAGTTTTGCAACACAATCTCATGAAGAAATTGTTGATGTAAGAGTAGAAATGCTGAATTAGTATAACATTTTGTAATAGAAGGGCCTAAGGGAAGAATGAGGTGAGACAGAAGAAAAGGTAAGAAAATACATAGGAATTACATAGGAATGATATGGGCAGCCACCATAGATTTGCAGCCAGATTATTAAATGTCGGCTGTCTACATTTTGTGGAACTAATGCTAACACAAAATGCTGCAAGGTGTTTTTCAAATTTCATTGTCAGCTTTTTTTTAAGAATACCAAGAATGGAGCAAAAGTAAAAAAAAAAAACATTAAATGTGATTGAGCACAATTTTCTTTACAATGACTTTGAAAGCTTTTTACACGACTTCAAAGGGAAGACTTACAAAATAAAAATGTTTTATTTATTTATCAAACCCACTATGTTTAGTGGACCCAAATTCTGCACTGAGGACATGGCTTTGTGAAATTAAAAAGTAAAATCAATTATTTTCCTCTTTTCCTATTATTTTGAAAACTTATAGTCCAGCTGGGCAACATGTCAGCATCATAATTAGATGCATGCTGCATAACAAATGTGTTTGTGATTTACCTTTAGAGTGGCAAATTAAAATAATCTAATCAGGGAATATTAAGATACAGAAACTCTTATGTGCGACTTGTGCGGAATTCCTTTAGCGTCAGAATGGGGAGAACTATACTGTTGAAAGGGAAATAATATGCATGTGGCAGAAGTCATTAAAAGGGAAAACTGAGCATGTTTTTAAATATATAGTATAATGTTATGAAGAAAAATATGATTTGACTGAGAAAAAGAAGAGGCACCTGATCCTGATCAAAAACTGTCACAATTAAAACAATTATTTTTTGTAAGAGCTTCTCCAGTGGGAACAGCTTAATTGTCCCTGCAAAATGCCAAATCTGTAAGAATACATAAAAAAAAATATTCTGACAATAACTATGCATGATCATACCAGGGAACTTCACAGACAGCATGGTGGGTGGGGAGGTAGGGCTAAACGCAGCTTAATTACATCGAAAGGAGTTCCCACATATGTCCATAATGCAAGGTTAATTTAACTATTGCTAACTGGCTAGGCTAAGCTCACTGGAGCCAGCCCTTCATAATGCTTACTAATAATAGCAAGTTGAAAACTTTAGGTCAAACTAATACACCCTTTAGAGACACTTATCACATTTACATTAAAACGAATTTGCCACATTTTCCCGTTAGTTCTTATTCTAGCAGCAACCCAGGAACCTAAATAAGAATGTATTTTTTTTGCTTTTTAGGTGGTGTGATTCCCTTTCTATTTTTTGCTATGCATATTTGCAGATTCTGGCCAAACATTAGGGTTGAGCAGCGCCTCCTGCCACAGAGGTGCCTCAATCATGGTGTCCACAGAAATCTTTACATTGATTTGAGAGTCTCATTTGGGTTAAAATATGGTGCAGCCCCACTGATTGAACTCCTTGGTAAGCAACATAGCCAAGAAAAATTAGATATCACTCACCAAACTTGGGCTACTTTGACATAGTGATGGGCTAAGCAATATATGGCCATACAGTGTGATGGAATTCCCAATGTTTATGCCTTAGATTGGTGTTTTTGAATAATATTTGCTGGGCATGCACTGAATTTTGTTTTGTGTACTTTTTGGTCATTATTCTTCTAGCAGCAACCTGGGAATTCTAAATACTAAAAAGACTATGTAACTATGTAAGACTTTTGTGACAGCAGATTTAACCAAATGTTGAACCAATGAAGTCTACAAAACATCTTACGTTAGCGTAATGGATGATTTAGGTAATTCTAAAGGGGATGCATAGACCTAAAAAATTAAAAGGGCTTTACTTACAGCAAATGCTTGTCTTCTTGTTGTAATTAAAAGCATAACAATATTTATGACACATTGACATACACCCGTACTAGCTGCTGGTTACTAGACACATGCTCCAGGACATAACTACAAAATGTTATTACAAGCTCGGTGAAGTAGCAAATTGTTTCATTTTTAGATCTGACATTCAAAAACCTTTGAATTGAGATTGTCTCATAACGTGTACCTTTTGAATATCAAGGCAATGACAAAGTCTGGATTTACTTTTATTCTCCAGTCACATTCTTTTCCTGGAGGATATGGTTGAGGGTAGTTAGGTGATAAAATAACACCTGATGGGCCTGTCAGATTTCCTCCACATGCAGCTGCCACAACAAAGGAAGAAGAAACAGAATCAATCACTTGTTAAACCAAACCTAAAGAATTTCAGGACTATACAAACTAGACTGTAACAAGAGGGCTTTTGTAACAAGAAACAAAAAACTATATATATTATATATATATAATATGACCAAATATATTTTCATCATATCTGTTGAAGAATCCTGTAATACCCTTTTTATTGGACTAAAAGTATTTTGGAATAACAAGCTTCAGAAGTTTTCCTTTTATCAAATCAAAAAGGATTTCTGACCAACAAAGTAAAACACACAGGTTAAACCTCAGAAGTACATGTGAAAACAACAGGGGTTAGAACAACAGGGCGGAGAATACACAGATCTAGGCTTGAGTAGCATAGACCTCAAATAACTATTTATGACCCCCCCTCCCCAAAGTTTTCTATTGATGGACTAGATCTGTGCATTCTCTGCACTGTTGTTTACACCCCTGTATCAGGACGTGTAGTACATGAATCTATAATACATCATTTTCCCACTAGTAAGGCTTTTAAAGTTGGCTTTTGATAATTCAGACAATAATCGAAACTACTATATTGCACGTGCTATTTTTTTGTAACATTACTTATTTAATAGACCCACTGCTTTCTTAAAATCTTAAAGCATTTCCTTTTCTGGGTTATCTTTGATTTGTGTATGTATGTTTTGTAGTATTCCATACAGAAATTAATAAGTGATTTTTTTTCTAGGTTTCTGGTTCCGTTCCAAAAACAATAAACATGTAGGCTTATAGCACTGTCGCTGGTTTTGTGC
This sequence comes from Spea multiplicata, assembly GCA_009364415.1. NCBI lineage: Eukaryota > Metazoa > Chordata > Amphibia > Anura > Pelobatidae > Spea > Spea multiplicata. The sequence goes on from VKOC01047397.1 coordinate 51,855, forward strand.
TAATCATTAACCTTGCATCTACATTTTTAGGCATATTTACATTCCTGTGCCTTTCTAAATTCGATATAACTGAAGAATTTAGGGATTAGAAAAATGATTTTTTTTCAGCTGCTTGTTAATGTCATTTTTACAACAGATTTAGCAACTGGTATAAAAGAATTAAAAAATCGTGTCTCTATAACAGTTGAAATTAAGCATCGATGTATACATATTAAAAAGCAAAACAGAGTGTATGCATTCTTTCGTTTTTTCTGGTGGCGGTATGCTTTGCAAAACATCAATCTTTCTAGTAGCTAGTACTTTATGCTCTGAATATTATTTAAGTCGTTAAGTGGTCCTGGGTACTCTTCTACTTGAGGGTGTTCTCTCCTGTATTTGTTTTACGTATGAATGTGTTTTAATATTTTTAGAGAGAAGTCAGCACTTCAGTCAAACCACAAGAGACTTGTTGTTCCTCATACACACTATTAATGTGATACTGAACATATGATTGCCGATCACAATGTTACTGATTACATGAATGCAGTTACTTAGTTAATTGCATCATTCAACTTACTTTTTACCCCCCAAAAGTCCAATGCATCATAGCTACTCTACAGATACTACTCATAACTAGGTTTGGTCTCTGTTCATTGAGAGGCATCGGATGCCAAATACACCTTTTAGTGAAATGATTTATTATAAATAACAATCAATGAAGTTTAATAGATCTTCATTAACAGACCTAGTTAAAGTCTCCCTCCTCGGGAATTTCTTCAAAATCATGGCCACTTGTATGTTAACTGAATGATGTAGTTTAATACATGTGCCATGGTATATCTAACAAAATATAGTAAAACATAAAATATGCACTGTTTTTTTTTTTTACCTATGCAAGTTGGTGGATCTGGTTGCCAAAAAAATCGATTGTTTAATTGTACACATGTGATTTTATCTTGTCCTTGTAGATGATAGCCAGGGTCACATTGAAAAGTTATAGTGTCTCCAGGTTCTCTGCTGTCTCCATACCGGGAACCATTTTGAGGAATACCGGGATCATTACATGTTGATGCAACTGAAGCTGAAAAAAAGATTGAAAAAAGGAATTAAACTGGAAAAAGGTAATGTTTCTAAATAATTGTGTTTTCTAAAATGTTTCTAAGCAACTATTTATTAATAAAGACTGGAATTATTTTTTCGGTGCAACACCATTATTTATAACAATTTCATTTATAATACAAAAAGATGGCTAGGCTAATTAAAAAAAAGGAACTACAAAAAGAATATAGAAATATATGAGAAATATGTTTTATTATAATTGCAAAATATAAAAGTGAAATATTTTTAAATATATTCAACAAAAAAAACAAACATTATTGGCTCTGATATATTTTAAATATATATTTAACAACAACAGATTATGGGCTCATTTTAATTCTTGAGCATTATTAAAAAGTGTGATTTTAGTGTGTAAGTAACATAGCAAACATAGTATATAAATATATCATAAAAAGCACTATGCTAACTTAAATATTCAATACCAAAAAAAAAATCTGTTGGTATACTTTACAGAGGAATACATATCATCTCACTGAATGACGTGCAACCTGGGCTGATTGTCCAAAATGTCATTCAAATATGCATAGCTTGAGCTTCACCTTTGCTCACATATGTCATGTTCTAAGGTCTTTGTCAACATGGCATGGCCCTGCTGCGAATTAACCCAGTATATAATGTGCAGTGGTAGCTTAACTGCTCACCAGAAAAAAATAAAATGTGCACATTTTTAGATAACAGGGCCACATTGAAGAAAAAATATTTCATTCAGAGGATGAGAATGTAACTGCTCATGGGACACCTGACACTTACATAGTTTCATAATAAAGAATGTAATTTCTTTTTAATTATATCAAGGGTTTTAGCCGTGCCTACTATTTAAACATTATTTAATTATTGTTGTTTTTCAATGTTTCAGGAATTGTTTTAAAGGAATTTTTTCATGGAATATAGTAAAAAAAAAAAACAATTTAAAGCTGTCTAAGATAATGAGAGTATTTTTTATTTATTTTATTTTTAGCCCAAGTAAATCTGAAACAAAGATCATTCTATATTATTCTTACCAGAGGCTTTTATAAGGGGCACTGAGAGACACGATCCCTTTGTGGTTTTGATATGCATTATTTATTTCAAATGACACACAGTACAGCATCTTACATATAAAAAACATCACAGCTAGGTCCTCTTCCATTATAAGTGGTTATATGGAATGCAATACAATTCTACATTATAGCAAACATGTAGGTCTGTGGATAGGATACATAAAAGGAGCTTTAAGATATAAATATTTAAATTCATTTGCATTTCAGGGATTAAATAGACATCTGCATGCTAAGATGATTTTAGGAACTGTGTACTGAATACATAAATGTTATGATACCCTTAGCACCACATCAAGCAGAAAAAATACTCAGTGGAGATATTAAGTGTATTTAAGTGAGCATCAATTTTGGTTGATTAGAGACAATGCACGATTTCCCTCCCTGGTGACATTATCTCCATCACTGGTAGCTGTGACTTGTATTACTTATAAGAGAAACTACTGTGCCCAATTATGAGAATCACAAACAAGTAATTGATGTTACAAGTTGCTGGGTTCTATTTCAAAGTCAATATACTGTATGACCTCCACTGTCAAAGTATCTTGATAGAACTAAAGTAAAATCAATGGATGTATGAACCCAAGTAGTTTGTCTTCCATGCCTCCAGCAGTGGAAAACATTTTTAATTTATTATGAAGAGCTGAACATATGTTTTATTGGAACATGGATCACTACTTTCAGCTAGAGTTAAATTGAAACAGAACATCCAGTAAGGCAGGATTTTTATTAATTTACGTTTTATACCTGAATGCATTAAGCCCCTTAATGTCAATGGTGCATTAGTAGCTCACATTTATTTGTTTAAAACAAATATTTTTTTAATATACTTGAATAGCAGGTCCAAATTGATAGACATGGTAAATTCGCTAGGAGCCAGATTTATTAATTTTTGTTCTAAAAAAAAACCCACTCTACAGAACTGCTTGCCCTCTCCCCAGCCATTATCTTTCATGATGTTTTATTCACTGATGCTTGAAACAAAATAGATCAGACATGAGTACCCCTTTAACAATCTCAGTGCTGGATCTCTCAAATTAATAGGGAAAAAACAGCTCCTACAGATGACTTCTCTTACGCTTCCCATTTCTTCAAAAGCTAGCTCCATTACACTTTCTCTTTGCTCTGTTCTCATACCTGGGAACTCTCTTTCCTATTCTCAGCTCACTTTTGCTCCCAATCTTTACTAAAGATTGTTTGGGGCTTCCACAGCTTCCTCCTATGCTGTAGCCGCTGGAGAGATTCAACACAGCGCCTCCTGGTGGCACATATGGAGGTCTGCGACGCCATCTTCCCGGAGCCCATCTGTATCCAAGATGGCCACCAAGCACAGCCAGTGGCTTTCCGTGCCTGCCCGGACCACTAATTAAAGGAATATATCCACCTTTCCCCCCCGCCTTACCAATCACCTGGAGATTGACTTCTAATTTAATACTAAGTAGTATAGGTGTATATTATACATCTCATTTGTATATTTTCCTCAAATACCGCAGTCAGTCGTAGGAAATGGGATTAAGAAGCAACCAATTCATATTTTAAGAATCATTGCTCATCCATAATGTTATAGACCTTTTGTTTCTTTTCCACAAAGAAGAGCCATGGAGGAGAATAAGACCTTAATACATCTCTTGGTGAAACATGTAATCACACATATTTATCTATGACATGGTCAAATGATAATACATATTGTTTGCATTTGAAATTCACGCGCACACACATATAAATCCAATATACTTAGTGCCTCAAGCATGGGTTAATCCTTTACACACATCATAGACCAGCCTCATTTTTCAGAAGTCTTTGTAATCTTGCAGATAAATCAATATTATTGATTGACTAAGCCTGTGCTTAAGTAATATTAAAAAAAAATGTGTTTGAGAAAATATACTCTGCCTACTAATAGTATATAGAGATAGGAACCACCAATGTGGTATAAGCCTTACTGTTTTCTTTGCTGAAGGAATGCTTGTAAAGAGTTATGATCACCAACTTAAAGAGTTCTATGTATAATGAGTTTGATAAGATTTGTAAATATTTTTCTTAGAACCAGCTGGGGTTTTCAGAGTTTTGCTAAATGGCTGGCACAAATCAGTATAAAGTGGAATGGCTGCAAGAACCAGCTACAAGCTTGACTTAAGTCATTTTGGGCTCCATGCACTAACAGTACTGAGTAGTTCGGTCAGTGTAATGCTTTGGTTGATCTATCCACCTCCATTTTTGACACTGAAACAGTGCTTAATTTATAATGTGAAGCACCCATTAAAAGGTTTATTCTGCTCTGATGTGCAAAGGGAGAAAACTAGATTTGATGGGTTGAGATGTTTGACAATTCATTAATATAATATATACTTTAAATACAGAAGCCTGAAGAATCAGGGTCATTTTTTACACTAGGCTCAATTTCCATGCTTTTATGCATGATTAAATAGTAATTAAGTTTTAATGAAAAAATTTAGCTTGATTACAATTAATATAATTGCCCTAGTCAGTTTGTGTCCTCGTGTTCTACATGCTGTGCTGCATTGAATGACAACAACCTTTTAATTAGGTGTAAATGCCTTCTGAGTAACAGCACAGAAGCAGCAAGTCTTAGATTAGAGAAGGAATCTCTATGAATAAATACATTAAAAATGAAATCACTAGTATATATATATATCTAGATCTATCTATCTATCAATCTATCTATCTATCTATCTATCTATATAGATATATCTATAGATATATCTATAGATATATCTATAAATATATATATATATATAATATATATATATAGATATATCTATAGATATATCTATATATATATAGCATTGGCCCCAGGTTTGGGGTTTGCCATGATCAATTCTAGGATTTTAATATAATGGAATCTATTGGGTTGCATATAGCCATGATCTATTGGTTTGGACAAAAAAGCAATAAAAATAGAACAAGAGCTGCACCAAATACTAAATCTTTAGTTACTTTGTGTTGGAGAGCACTGTACGCTGGTTTCATATTAGAGGAAAACAAAGGCAAAAAACATTTTCATGCAATATTGATGACAAGCATCTTATACCTACTTGAAAATTGTATGGAGTAACCAGACTTGCTGATAAAAAAATCACTATCAAATTGTAACGTCAAAGAATTGAAAGTGCCATGAATGTCCTCAGGGAGAGAAGAACCACTCCATTCTTTCAGAAGAACATTGCTGTCTACAGGTCCATCCCAAACCTTTAGGATATCATGAGAGACCTCAGTGTCAAACACTATAAAGTGAAGGCTGCAAAAAAACACATAAAGGGAGATATAAAATTTTGCTTTGTAGATAATGAAATTTGCCTCCACGTAATTGGAATACCATATGCAACATGGATGCAATGGCAAAAAAATACAGGCGTTCACTTCATTAAGGAAGACTTTTTGAACCGGACAAGTTCTGGGATACTTTATTATTAAGTTGTCATTGAACCTGATGCAGATAGATAAAGGCTAGTTTCCACTACACTGACATAATGCTGAATAGTTTTGCCCAGCTCTACCTTTCATAGTACTTTGCAAAGATTCTACTCATGTGATTTGTCATGATTTGTTTTCCCTACGAAAACATAATGTATATTCAATCACAAATTGACCATAGCATTCCAGAAAGAGAAGACCACATTAAATCAACACACTCCAGTGGCCTCCAGAATATGTGACCCTGATATGGGGGTAAAACCGTATGCCAACAGAAGCAATAAGTATGGGCACGACAAAGACATCATCACAATTCTTTAAAAAGTACCCTTTTTAACCACTTTGACCATCAACAGACAAAAAGGGTCTAGCATTGTTGTCCTACATTGTGATGTGTTATAAGCTTATATGATTTAATGAGATATATGGTCATCCTAATTGAAGTCATCTGTTATACATTTCATTTGCAATGGATCTATTTTAACATGTGCTATGCTATGTATAAGTCGTACTGTGTGATAAAAAAAGTATGATACATTTTGATGTGATGCTTAGACAACATCCTCTTATTGTATTTGTGCCCCTGCTGTATGCATGGACAGACCATACTCATGTCTGTTATCTGTAAAAAAAATGTTCAACCGCTTGACAGAACCTTTTTTTTTCCAGTAAGTTGAGGAATAAAACGGTTCCATGTTATTGTTCATTTCCACAGTAGGATACTTTATTCTACTGTGTTGTCCTTAGTAAAGGCGGAACAGGACAAAGGAAGATTGATTTCCTCACATTGCTGAAAGTAATACATACAAGTTCAAATATGTCTGCCAAAGAATGGACAACTTTACTAACACTTATAAATATCATACAACAAGCTCCCTCACATCAGGTTATGTATCATTGTCATGTACCATGATTCTATTATGTTATTTTTCTTAAATTGCTTCCCATATCAAACACAAACCTAACTTCAAAATATGAATTATATTAAAATAAGTGAAATTATTTTCATATTATAAATTTAAATTCAATATAGTATGACACTGTTACCATTTTTTAATGATTTTTTTTGCAGAATATGTAAAATGTTGTCATTTCTCGTTCTTGCATATTACCTTATAGTTTTCCCAGGGTCTGCCTCTAGAATCCAAGTACAATGCAAATTATTTTCATATGGTGCTGGATAACCTGGTGATAAAATGCGTCCTGAGGCTGCAGCATAGATTCGTCCACCACATTCAGCTGGATAAAAAAAAGAATTGTATAGAAATGTATAAAACAATCAATTTATACCGAATTAGAACATTCTAGACAGAAGAGGATTTTATTTGTCTTTGATTAGCTTTTTTTATTATTATTATTAAGAGTATTTATTATTATAAGATTATTTACTTACAGAGCACTAATATATGTTTCATTTTTTAAATCAAATCTTTAATCAAATCTGTTTATTTGTTGTTTGTTTTAATATGTGCAAGAAAAATAAACTGCAATATAATATTGCCTATAGAGTTTAATAAAAATGTGAAGCTCAAGTGTGTTAATTAAAATGATTTAGTATACATAAATGTTGTTGTATGCTAAAATATATAATTTGCAGGGAACTTGATTAGCCAACAAACAACTTTTCACCCATTATGATCAAGCGCCCATAGACACAGGCCTTTTCTTATGGGACATGATTATGATACATATTCTCAATATGCATTATAAACATTTTACACTAAATTCATTCTTGGTTGTTAAACTTCAGCGTGATAAATTAAACAATCCACAGTAGATTTAATCACGTTATATGTATAATTTAGTAAATCTCCCTCTTAGTGTTATGTTTTATACCTGTTTTGTATTTTTGGACCTGGACGATACTTTATGTATTTTTAACAAAAACTAATAAAGAACTAATGAAAATAAATAAATAAACATTTCTTTGCTCATTGGACATAGAAAAAAGTATCAAAGGTGATGAAACAATATGTAGTTCTGCAGAATTAGGGATAGCTTTGATGCAGGGCTGATTTTATTAAATTGGGGGTATATCAAATATGAAATAATGCAAATGATAAGGTAGCCAGTTATGAGATGACAGGAGTGGCAAGTGACTGTATGCGCATAGGTCCGTATTATCTATGTATGCATGTGTTATCACCTTTAAAAAATTAGCCTGAAGATGAACCTTTGTGCTTGATTTCCAAAGTGTACAGTTGGTAATCCTATCACACTGGCTCGTGCATAGCTCCCTGGGGTGCCTGGACTATGGAGGACGTCGCAGTCCCTAAAGGAAATCCCCGATTATGTAGATATTGATATGTTTTTGTCTGTTGGTTCATATTGTAAGCTGAAGGTCACATCAAATTTAGTGACTAATAGATTATATGGTGAAATCCAGGTAATTCCACAGGGTTCACATACGGTAGTTAGTAACTGGGCAGAGCCTGATTCAGCAGATCAGTTGATTTTCCTTAAAACTGTCAAGACCATGGCTACGACAGGTGAAGAGCAACAAATAGAGTTTCAATTAAATATTAAGAAAATGGGAGATAGGAAATGTTCTATAAAAAAAAGCATGTTCTTTGTGTAAAGTAAAGTGAAATATTGTAGCATAGAAACAGGCTTTATTACTGGCAAAAAAACAGCCTTAAAGTGATGCTCCTCCTACTGCTGAATTTAACACTGTTAGCGTAAAAAATATTATTTCCTAGAAATAGTTCTTTAATCGTGTAAACGTTTGCCTCTTCAATATTTTTTATGACTTAATTATCTTCTAACACAAAAGCAGGCACTTATAGGTTGTTGCCAAATAAAGTGAGAAGGATTCTTCTGTTTTACTGTGGTGCTTTTATGCAAAGTGTTGTATTTTTATGGAAATAATAAAAAGGAAGATCTGCTAAGGTTTATTTGCTTAGCTGCTTATAGAGAGAAATAAATGCTGTGGAATATATATATATATATATATATATATATATATATATATATTCTTCTAGGAAAAGTAGAGCTTTTATTTATTTATGGTATGAAGCAACCTTAAAACATGGGGGAAAAAATGTGTTTTTGGTATTTTAAAAGGGATAAAAATAGTCTGAAACCCCCCCTTACGCATTACAGTACTTTTTGTACATTTGGTTTGTTGGCCCCTTTCCCATCCATTTAAAGTCTATTGGGAGCTAGTATCATACTGTCATGCCCCTTTCTGTCTCCAATAAAAAGCAGGAGGCTAGTTTCTTTGGCAAGCTCTAAAGCATGATGACCTTTTTCCCTACAGAAAGGGCTGAACTGGTTCTGAATAATGCACAGTTAACTTGATGAGATTTCTTAAATGTCACCTGAGTGCCTGCGTTATGCATTATGCATGGCCACTTCAGCGTTTTTTGGTGGAGAAGCATGCCAGGCATAGTCCTTCATAATGCCAATGTATCTGACCAGTTAAAATCAACTCACAGGCAAACTCTTGCTTTAAAATAAACCCCCAATTGTTTTTGGTATCACAGCATAGGAATGTGTTTTATTAACACGCAAATAAATTAAATCTAGGGATTTCCTACCATCTTTTTTAAATCTCAAAGCTGCAAAGAAATATATATTTTAATACATTGTATAGCTATTTTTACTGTTTCTATCTAATTGTATTCTACATGTATGCATTATCTGCATTACCAGTGCAAGTTGGAAGAGGTTTGTCCCACACTCTCCTGTCTCCGCTCAGACAAGTGATAATACTGCTTCCATGCATGGTGTATCCAGGGTTGCAGCTATACAGAATAGTGGTGTCAGCAAAGTGACCATCATCACGGATCTTGTAGCCATAGTTTGGTGTTCCAGGGTCTTCACATTTCACTAGATCAAAACCTATTGGAAAAAAAATCAAAAGTTTTCATTTTAATCTAAAGAGAAACTGATGTTGTTGCAACATTTAGCCCAACTAAACTCATTAATTCAAAATAGTGATTGCCTGTGGTTTTGGCTTAGCAATAAGTCTAACTGGTTTTGTAGCTATTTCGTTTAAGCAATAACTGTGGAGAAGATGAGATTTGTGTTACAGAGCAACAAATGTCATCTAATGAATTTGTATGTCCTGCACATCACTTCCTTCTTGTCCACCCTGTCTGAACCAATCAACAACAATCAGGAACTTAACAATGGATAAAAGACAACAAAAAGGGCAAAAATATGGCGTAGACCATGTATAATTTAAGAAAGGCACCCTTCTTTGAATATATATATATGTAAATTATATATGGGTAAAATGGTGTGTGTGTGTAAAGTTGCTGACATTTTGGGGGTTTTCCTATTCGGCTGTTTGTGTATAATTTAAAATTGTTTACAATACAGGTTCAGTTTTATTTTCCTTAGGTTACCTGTGTTAGTGATACATTAATAATGGTCTCTGTGGTACAAGTCTCTATTTCCAAAAGCCAGAGGCAGCAGAGCTTCTGACTTGGACTCATGGGAGATGAAACATGCTCAAAGGGAGGGGTGAACTCACCATGCACTCCTACTGACAATGTCATTGCCCTGTATTTTCGTTAGACCCACAGGTGTATATGCAAGAATAAAGCCAACATCAGTTCACGCCGCTACATGAAAACTGATGTGGGCGCGTATGTGATGAACTGTTCACAGTAGAGTTTAGAAATATTTTGCCCTTGTATAACCTCATTAACAACTTAAAATAAAATGATAGTAAATTATTTAGATAAGATGTGATGTGCATTTAATGTCACTATTAAGGTTAATCAAAGATTTCTATCAGTGCAACCCAGCAGTATTATACCTTAGACCCAAACAAAAGCAAATGTTGCCTGCTGTTTAGAGGGCAGTTAAAACAGGAACAACTGTGAAGCGGCTCAGGGCTTCATCTTTTTCATTCATAGAAACAGCAGGCATCTCTGCAAGTCTGTTTTTAATTGAGAAGAATAAGCCTTGGTGTAACACAGATGCGTTTCTAAAGAACCCTTTGTCCTGACAATGTATACACAAAAGATAATCTCATACTTTATCCACAGCTGTATGGAAAACTATTATCTGTTAGAGATGACACTGGTATAGTCAGGGTGCGTGGGATAAGCTGCAGTATCAAAAAAATGTGTAATTCTAACAAGATGGATTTTGAGGACCATCATTCCCGCATACAATACTGTTGGCAAGTGTAAAGGGATGATATATTCCAAAAACAAGAACACTTTGAAGGTGTAAAGATATTGATCCATAGAGTGTGTCTGTGGATTACTTAAAAAGCATTCTTCAACTTTATTCATTTTGTTAAATGTATAATGGCCAGGATTTTCATGTTCGGTGGTTAATGTTCAGTAAATTGGAAGTGCTGGAAAGATACAAGGACTGGTCATTCGTTATCGTCATGTGTGTGCGTTTTATGTGAATGAAGCTGAATGTCCAGATGGAAAACAAAGTGGTGTGGAAGAGTGAAAATGTTCATCACTAAAACCCGTTAGCCTTCCATTCTGGCATAAATGAGGTTATATGGGGGGGAACACCGTACATTATTTTATTAACAAACAACCCACTCCAAAGCACATTGGGGATGGGAAATGAGCCCACTAAATTATATTAGCTTCTATTCATATATATGACAAAGTGAAATCCAGCTGTAAACTGGATTATAGTCTAGAATAATTAAAATGAAAGTACAATGCATGAAAAATAACTGAATTCACAAATACACAATAGTATAAAATTTATAATGAACTATACTGGGTGACATAGAAATTGTGTTCATGGAACCTATTTTACTGTGACATAATTAAAATCATAATTGTATGCTTATAACATGCTTACATGTGATCCACACAAGAATTAAACGGTGAACAGGGGATTTATTTACTGATGGATACATGCAAATTAATTTAATGAACATAGACCCAAGGGCCTAGATTTCTGAATCCAGAGTAGACCTATCAATCATTAAAGGCACAAAGTAAATTTTATGACATATATGTTCCTGACTGATTTATTTCTAACAGTTCTACACCCCTTCGCTCTCGGACCTACTTTAGTCATCTCGTTTTACACTAATAACATTATAGGTCAGGTTCAATCCTCAACCGTGCTGCTTGAGAAGAAAGCATTGTCCAAGACTATTACACCCGGCGGTACTGTCTAACTGAAAACTGGCCACAGTCCCAAAGGATTGTGAATAATCATTATTTCTAAGATTGTTTTACTGAGGATTGAAAAGGGGGCATTACTGTTCCTCTAAAAAATCCAGTTTTAAAAATCCCACTCAATACACTGGAAGAAGGAGCCAACCAGATCAGTATGCAGTCCATGGCTGATATCTTATGCCAATCCTTCCTTACTTCCGGACTTGTCAATACTACTACTGGTCAATACTACTACTACTACCCTAATAGCATTATTATTATTGCTGCATTTATTATCATAACCTTGGTGGGGGACTGGTTTCTCAATCATGTTTTGAGTGATCAAAAACCATAAGATGTCATCAGCGAGCTTGGATTTGTTGTTAAAATCTAGAAATAAAGCTGTGTCCGATGCACTAAATCAAATTGTGTTTCTCTTCTTTTGTGTATGGCATAGCTTTGTGACGAGATGTTGCTTAAGGGTATCTGTGGGAAGACTGACACAGAAAAGTGCGCGGAACTTTTCCTAAATCATGCATTATGAATGAAATGTTAAGACACACTGTATGTGTATGTGATACCAAATGTTGAGGGAACATTATTGTATGATGATTTTCAGACATGGGTGCAAGTTAGTGGGGTATTCACTGCAGCAGCTATACATGGGACACCATCGGGAAGCATATTTAGGTGACTTATTGATTCAGTTAGCTCTGAGTAGTGATTGAGTATCCAGTCCATAAGCTCCAGTCATTCCATAACAGTTTACACTCAATGCTCAATGAAGTGACCAAGTACAATTTGCTTTACAATGCAAGTCCTGATTAAATCACAATGCTAAAGAACATCAAGCAGGATCAAAGCAAATACACTTGCCAATTTATTTCATAAGTTAGTAATGATTAAAGATAAAGTAAAGTCAGTTTTCCCCTTTTCCTTTTTAATAAACTGCTGTTTTTACCTGCTTACCTTCTTATAGTTCAGTTCTTGCAGCTGCACAAGGAATAATAAAGCAATTTTCTAAAGCAATTTTTCTGTTTCTACTTCCTGAATCAATTTATTTCTAGAGATTTATAAGAGATCACAGCAGTAACAGGCATTCACTGGCACTGAGAACAAACAACTTTGCAATAATGCACATAATACTGGCCAGGGGCTATTTAATCCCAAAGCTGGGTATACAACTTAGATAGTCTCAACATCTGAGGACAGTCACTTCTACTCGTACCTGGGAATTAAGCTACATGGAGCTGGCCATCTTCTGGCGACTGGTTTTGCATAGGGGTGGGAGATATTTATGACCGTACAGAGGAACTGGTAAGTGTGACCCAAACGTGTTTTTCTTTTCAAATGTCTTGTAGTCTATTATAGTAATACAATCATTCAAGTATCTAAATAGTTTATGATGATGATACATTTTTGCTTTTCAAGTTGCTCCTCAGAACTTTCAACCATTACAACCCTAAAATGGCGATATTATATTTTGTTTATCAACGAATAGAGGAAAATGTAGCAAACATGATTCCATTCTACAAATTGTTTTAGTTTAGACTCTTGCTATAATGTGTATGTAATTTATAAAAAAACTGCTTCCTGGTAAAAAATAATCCTTAAATTCCATTTTCATCTGAAAATTGCCAAGCCAACAATGAAAAATGTATAAGCGTATTTTCAAAAGCAAAGAAATCCTTAATAAGACTCCCATCTTTATGGTAAAGAATAGAAGGTAAAACGAAAACCTTAATGCATTGTGCTACATGTTTATACAGTTATAGTAGTAGGACATATACTACCACTGACAATAGAAAGTCAAACAGACATACAGAATTTACCTGTTAAAAACTTCTCTTTACCTTACTAAAATATTTTATTTTAGATTAAATAACTTTTTGTTGTTGTATTCAATGCTAAATACGTGCAATTTAACCACTGAGAACAACAATAGTATATTACACACAACAAGGAAGCACATTTTTCCAATAGAAATGTTTTCTCCGGAACAAAGATTAACCGTACACAGTCTGTAAAGTAACAAAGAAAACTAAGGAGGTGTATCCAACTCTGCCAAGACACAACGCATAATACTATGGGATTATAGGCCAACAATTTGGTACAATAGCGCTGTGTGCTTAAATTCATCCTACAGTTGACTAATTCCTTGTATCCGTAATGGATCCATAACCCTGAACTGTATACTTTTGTAACTAAATGTAAGAATGGAGACATCATTCCTAGTACTGTTGAATACTCAAAGACTTTACTAGAAGTCTGCAAACCCCAGTGAGATTACTTGTTTGGATTTTATACATAGGTGCTGTACAAATCATGTTGATGGGTGCTTGGGGTGAAGCAATTGGAGAGTAGGGCGAGTCAGTGCTCCATTCCCCTTAACAGGGTCAGGAAGGCTGAAGTTAGCGGGTGTTTAGGCTGGTCAGTTTGAATATATGTTGAAAAAAGTCTCCAATGGGTGCTAGGCTTTATTTTTATGTTTTTTTTTGTTTTGGGTTTTTCACATGTAAGCAAATTCACAGTTCGCAATAAATCAGTGTTCCTGAGCATTGTTGCCCTAGAGAACTGTTTTTAAGATCCTTTAAAGTGACATTTATGACCCTCAATTAGAAGGTTTTATCACTAAAAATAATTATATAATAATAATATTAATATAATATATATATTATATATAGTGCTGTGAAAACGTAATTGCCCCTTTTATTTTTGCATCTTTCTCATACTTATGTGTTTCAGATAACCAAACTAATCTTAATATTAGACAAAGATTAAAAAAAACATTGCTGCATGCCTGAATTTGCCAAAGGGCACCGTGGGAAAATGTTTTGTGCACTGATGAAGCTAAGGATGAATTGTTCGGGAAAACACGCAACATCACCTTTGGCATCAAAAGAATACTGCATAACATGAAAATATCATCCAAACTTGAATTACAGTAGAGGGAACATCATGATTTGGAGCTGCTTTGCTGCCATCAGCATGCCATCATTGAAAGGACAATGAATTCCCAAGTGGATCAAGGTATCATACAGGATAATGTGTGTTAGATAAAGACATGGAAGACTGATCATTGTGTGTGTATATTATTCATTTAATTACATTGCGTCAATACTTGTAACTTAAATGTAGATCAGATCACATTTTATGAACAATTAATGCAGAGAACCAGGTAATTCCAAAGGGTTTGTTTACTTTTACTTGCCGCTGTACATATATTAAAGGTTTAACCATCATTTTACGGATTTCAACTCATATAACGTAATTGTATAAAATAATAGCACATTGTAGCAATTGTATTACTAGTAAAGCACATAGATTGCACTAAAAAGCATGGCAAATGATATTTCTAGTGTCCTTCAGTTTAGCTACTAGATGATTTTCTTTCTACCTGTCTAAGACCTCTGTCTCATCCCTTATTAAAAGTTAGCAAAACGTGTTAATTAAGTCACTATACCTAGGACTGAGAAATTAGCTCCAGAGTTTCATGTACAAACCCAACATTATCATTTTGTGCCCTAATGAGAAACAAAAAAAAATATCTACATGTCTCAACTTGTTACCTGTTTAACGTTAACATTTATTACACGCCTTACATTTTTTATTATCTTTTTTTTTAATATGATATCCAAATTCCTTTACCAGACTTGGCCATGTGCTAAAAGATACAACTTAATTCCACATTTGAATACCGAAGCAATTAATTTATCAAATAATCTTGTCATTTACTGTAAACATTCCGCCATGATAAGGTAATATTTCCTTTATTTGTTTCAATATACAGTATGGCCCACAAATCCATGTACCATTCTGATGGTGCTGCTTGGCCACCTATGATATGTATATTGTTAGGGATATTAATGAGACAAAATAGGCAAAACCAATATTTTATAACATAATTGGAGGCACTGCTGAGATATCTATATACATGAATACTTCTTTGTTCTCAATTATAGAGGGAACAAGGACAAAAAGAAATAATCACTACATGATTAAGTAAAATAAAATGGCTCTGACTCCATTTTGTGTTCATGTAAAATACAGAATATATGGAATACATGTTTTCTATCATAAAATATCTGACAATATGTCGAGTTAAAATCATAGACACATATGATAACAATAAATCAAGGCTTCCATGTAACTTGGCACTTAGAAATTCAATATTTGTATTGTGGTTTTATCAACCATGTGCATGTTTACTGTGGATTAAAAAAATACCTTTAAATTAAATAGGGGAATCTTACCGTGTAAATGTGCATATAGTTCTTTATGAGAAGCAACAAATCATTGCAAGTATACACTCAACAGAAAGACACGTGGGCCTTATCCTCTCACAGATCCATCTGTATTTTTCTTTATGTAATTTGTAAAAATTGTCACAGCAGGATGGTCTACAGGGAACAAAAGAATTCTCCACCAGGGGTGTTGCACCATTCCTGCCTCATGCTGATTCCTTTAACATTTGCATACATGAATTGCATTTCATATATACATTTGAAAACCTGTATTGAACAGCCTGGTGACGGACCCTGTGGATTTTGAAATGAATGTAGCAGTGCTGACAGATTCTAAGAATACAAGGTTATATTTGGCTTTTTATATGCTGCTTAAAGTTCCTTTCTAGACAATTCCAAGAGAATTGATTATTATTTGAGCTGAAAAGGAAAATGTCCATTATGGTTGAAAGCTACTTACAAGACCGAGCCAAGACACATAATGATGATAAATATTAATTTTCATCTACTTACTGCTATAAGTGAGATGGAATCCTAGGTCAGTCTCAGACCCATTTGTGTTAAATTCTATCCACAAATGGTTTGAAGTACTATTGAGCGTTAACTTTAATAGCTCGTTTTTTGAGAAAGCTCCAAGAAGTCGTGAAGAACTGTCTTTCCCATCGTATACCTTAAAAGGGTGAAAAAGAAACCAATTATTTTAAGATCTGGACAAAGTCCTGCGACAATCTATGTACTAGGTTTTTGTTCATTCGTGTTACAAAGCTGCGGTTAACTGATATATTTTTAAGTGTTAAATTTGGTAGGTCACATAAAAGATTCAAACGATTCACTTGCTGTCAAGATTTATATATTCAATTATGTTTTTGGAACCTATTTCAAATACAATTAATATTTATACCTGAGTCCATCCTTGGAGATTTCATAACCCTCAGTCTTTTTTGATAATCTACTTATAAAGCCTCAAAAAAAAAAAAGGTTTCTGACATTTCAGTCAAGTGTGTCTTTTCTAAGATCATCAATGGTGGAAAAAAAGAGAAAATGTCCAGTCTGTTCCCTTCTGTCAGGTTCTATTAAAAGGAAATTGGGAATTTGAAGTTAAGCTGTCACCTTGCATCTTTGTGTCAGAGTATGAGGTGACTTTAGTTAAGGAATAAAATACGTGAAAAAATATACTCTCCATTTATACTCAGTTTACAACCGAAACTATTATTCCACAAAAATATAACTTGTTGCATAAAAACAATAATGTAAATATTTTATTGTTTTTAGTTATAATTTATTTATAAATATATTGTGTGTTGTATTTTTTCTTAACATAGTATGTTTTAGCTTGAAGATGTATTTTTGTTCAAAGGCAAGGTGTTGAATTATGTTTGTTAATGGAACTTAAGGTTTTATAGGGTGCTTTAAAAAACTTTTGGGAATTTTACTGTAATAAATTTCCCCTGCACATTTTCTGTTTTCAAATAGACATAAATCTTTATGTTAAAACAAAGCGCCGGATGAATACTGTGAAAGAGAGTAAGAAGGAGAGGAAAGAGAAAAAAAATCAACAGATGTTTATAGAAATGTCCATCACACTAACAGAAAAGGATGCTGGAAGGACACAAAGAGACAAACATAACCACGACTTAAACAATTACTATGTATCAGAATTCTGGTGATCATCAGACGTTTTGACCTGATAACTAGAAAGATAAGAGCTTATATTATATCATCCAATGTTCATCGTTATGGTTTTGTCTAATTTAATT
Organism: Spea multiplicata; assembly: GCA_009364415.1. Classification (NCBI taxonomy): domain Eukaryota; kingdom Metazoa; phylum Chordata; class Amphibia; order Anura; family Pelobatidae; genus Spea; species Spea multiplicata. The sequence goes on from VKOC01047397.1 coordinate 69,521, forward strand.
TATCAAATTAACATTTTAAATTTCAGACATTTCAGACCGCACTGGTTCTTTGCATATAAAAGACCAACAATACAAAACTCCAATATGCCTGCAAAATAGAGGCATCAGTGAAGTCCCTAAAGGAAATTATAATAGTCTATTATTACTACAGATAAATGTATGCATATAAAGAGACATACTATGCCATGCCATCTGGGAAATGCCTAAACTAGGCTGCATTAGTGTATGAGGCATACAAATTCACTACTCATATGTATAGATCAAGTGCAAAATATATTGTGCATTTAGAAATTATTTCAAGCTGAACATTTTGAAACTGACAAATGGCTTTTCTATAATAGAACAAATCTGCTAAGACTATTTGGACAGATAGCATTTATCATGCTTTCTATTATTTTTGCTCTTTTTTATCATAGGATTTGCTTATATATATATATATACATATATATATTTCTCAGTATATTATAAAGATCTTATTGTCACGTACAAGTATATAGGAGACACCGTAGTCAGGTAGGACTCCAAGACAGAACAAGTTCAGACAAGCCGAGGCAGGGATTCCGGAGAGCAGGATAGCCGATAAACGTAGCCGAGGTCAGGATTCAGGAGATCAGGATAAACAAGCCGAGGTCAGGATACAGGAAAACAACGTAGTCAGGCGAGCCGAGGTCAAACACAGGAATCAGGCAGGTAAACGCTATCTGGGTGCTAGCACAAGGCATAGACGACCATCAGAAGGCAAGGTGTAACATGTCTGAGGGGTTTAAATGGAGAACCGCGGAGGAAGTCTGAATCTCCCATCAGCCCCTCATGACCTCACTTCCGGTGTCTGTGACTCGCGGCCATCTTGTGGATGGCGTAATCTCCCTTCATAAATTCCTCCAGTATGCGAGTTCGCCACTAGAGGTCGCGCATGCGCAGCAGCAGGACGCCGTGTACCAGGAGGTCTGCCTCTCCTGCGCGGCACTTCAGAGGAAGACAGCAGAAGCGGCCTTGCGGTGGAGGAGGGTCTCCCTCTCCCTCGTGGCGGCTGCTGCGGAGGTGACCGTGCAGTGGGGGGTCTCCCTCTCCTGCGTGGGGGCTGCTGCGGAGGTGACCGTGCATTGGAGGGAGGTCTCCCTCTCCTCCGTGGCGGCTGCT
>VKOC01047398.1:0-20353 GCA_009364415.1 Spea multiplicata
TGTGTTTCTGGCACTGTCCACCAATCTCTTTCAGGGCTGGAAGCAGTAGCTTCTTTTTTATCAGTAGTTTGCGATGTCCCACTGGGACCTTCTCCAGGGTTGTCTGAGTCAGTTTCTGAAAGAGGCTGTATGCTAGAATTTGTATTGGCTTCACCAGTGTCTTCCTCAGAACTAGAATTTTCATCAGAGAAGGCAATAGGTAATAGGTGATTTCTATGCCAAGCTTTGATCCTACCCTCAGGCCCTTTGATTCGATACACAGGAATCCCGGGAACTTTGGAAATAACCTCAAAGAGAGTATCTCTCCAGCGATCTGCTAATTTATGCTTCCCTGGAACTCCCAGGTTTCTCAAGAGTACTTTATCTCCAGGTTGGATGTCTTTGTAACGTACTTTGGAGTCATATCTCCGCTTGTTATTTTCATTAAACTTGTCGGTAGCTCGCTCAGCCAACTCATAGGCCCTCTGTAAACTCTCTTTCAGATTCCTAACATATTGATTATGAGAAGTATGGCTCATACCATCAGAAGACACTCCTAAACGGATATCAATGGGCAACCTTGCCTCCCGGCCAAACATCAGAAAGTAAGGAGAAAACCCAGTGGATTCATGTCTGGTACAATTATAAGCGTGGACGAGAGTTTCTACATGTTGACTCCAATTCCTCTTCTCCACATCCTTGAGAGTGCCCAGCATGTCCAATAGAGTTCGATTGAATCTCTCTGGAAGAGCATCTCCTTCAGGGTGATATGGAGTCGTTCTACTTTTCTCAATCTGTAACAATCTCAGCGTTTCTTTAATTATTCGGCTTTCAAAATCTCGACCTTGGTCTGAATGCAATCGTTTAGGAAAACCATAATGGGTAAAGAATTTCTGCCATAACACTTTAGCGACGGTGGCTGCCTTCTGATCCTTGGTGGGGTAAGCTTGAGCATATCGAGTAAAATGATCTGTAATCACTAACACGTTGCTCTTACCAGTAGAGTCAGGTTCGATGCATAGGAAGTCCATACATACTAAGTCCATAGGGCCAGAACTTGTTAGGTGACCCATGGGGGCAGCACGAGTAGGCAAGGTCTTCCGCTGGATGCATCTTCTGCACCTTCGGCAATACATCTCCACAGACTCTCTCATGTAAGGCCAGTAGAATCGATCCTGGATTAGGCCAAAAGTCTTATCAATTCCTAAATGGCCATGGAGGTCATGTAGGGATCTGAGCACCATTCCTCTGAACTTTTGGGGAAGAACCAACTGTTTTCGACCAGGGTGATCATGGTATTGTATGACTCTGAATAGGATTCCATTCTCAATACAGAATCGACTCCACTCCCTTTTAAAATGGATTTGTAGTTCGACAGGCAATTTATTTACATACTTGAAATCCTGCTTTTCCACAGCTTTTATGAGATGGCCGATTACTGGGTCTTGAGCTTGAGCTTGTTTTTTCTCATCTAAGCTGATAACAGACCATTCAGGGATAGTAATTGGAAGGCACATGGCTTCAGGAATTGCCTTGGGTGTGTAACTAAGAGAATCAATACATCTTAACTCAGAAAAATTGACCCATCCATCTTCCACAATAGACGTCTTACATAGGGCTCTGACTCCTGGGCCTGGAATCTCAACCCACTCCTCATCTTCTTTGGTAACAGGTAATCCAGGCCTCCTAGATAGAGCATCTGCTCCCACATTTTTAGGACCTGGCTTGTATTTTAAAGAGAAATCATAGTTAGATAGGGCTGCTAGCCACCGGTGTCCTGTGGCATCCAACTTAGCTGTGGTTAAGATGTAGGTGAGAGGGTTATTGTCTGTCCTCACTTCAAACTGGGCACCATACAAATAGTCATGCAATTTGTCCACAATAGCCCATTTCAGAGCAAGAAACTCCAACTTGTGTACTGGGTAGTTCTTTTCACTTCCAGTAAGACTCCGACTAATATATGCTACTGGCCTTAGGCCTTCAGGGTATGCCTGATGGAGAACCCCTCCTAGTCCTTCAAAACTTGCATCTACATGGAGAATATATGACATATTGGGATCAGCATAAGCTAATACAGGTGCTTCAGTCATCTTTCTCTTGAGCAGTTGGAAAGCCTCTTCACAATCCGGAGTCCATTTCACTCCGATAGGTTCCTTGGAGTGAGCATTCCTTTGCGCTCCCTTCCTAGAGTCCCCTTTCAGGAGGTCATGGAGGCTTCGGGCTATCTTTGAATAGCCTTCTACAAAACGGCGGTAGTAGCCACAAAATCCCAAGAAGGAACGCAATTCTTCAATGTTGTTGGGCCTAGGCCAGTTGACAACAGCTTCTACTTTGGCTGGGTCTGTGGCAACACCATCTGCTGATACAATGTGCCCGACATATGTCACAGAAATCTGGGCAAATTTACACTTATCAAGAGACAACTTCAGGCCTTCTCTTTGTAGACGATCCAATACTTTTAATAGTCGTTTCTCATGCTCTTCAGGGGTTCTTCCAAACACAATTATATCGTCCAGATAAACTAGACATTCCCTAGGGCTCATATCTCCTAGAGTTCTCTCCATCAATCGCTGAAAAGTTGCAGGAGCTCCGGTAACGCCTTGAGGCATGCGAGTAAATTGGAAGAATCCTAAAGGGCAAATAAAAGCTGTTTTTTCTTGATCCTCCACCTTCATAGGGACCTGATAGTATCCAGAGCGTAGGTCTAAGACACTGAACCACCGGCTGCCATTCAAGGCATTCAAAAGATCTTCTATTCTTGGCAAGGTATATTGATCAGGAATAGTTCTCTTGTTCAGTGTACGGTAATCAATACAAAGACGTACTGACCCATTTTTCTTTCTGACCACTACTATAGGTGATGCATATGGGCTTCTTGATTCTTGGATGATTCCTGCTTCCTCCATCTCATGAAGGATATCTCTTACATCCTCAATGTCTCGAGGAGCTATCCTTCGAGATCTCTCTCTAAATGGGGTAGAATCATTTAGCCGAATGGCGTGCTGGGCACTCATGGCACATCCTACATCCATATCCCCTTTAGAGAAAACTTCTTCCCTAGCCTGAAGGGCCCTTTGTAGTCTATCTTTCCATTCTGCAGGTAGACTGGTACCTTCTAAATCAAATTTCAACTCTGGAAGAGAATCTTGGCTCAATCCAACTGTCAAAGATGAAATGGGCCTTACTTCTTCCAAAAGATGGATAACTCCCAGCTTCTGACAATGTTCTATGCGTACACCAGTTGGTGACCGATTGTGAATGGTTACTGCAAACACATCAATTTTTTTTCTTCTCCAGTCTTTTACCTCGGGCATGATAGTCCAGCCTTTAGTTGAATCCTCTTCGGGAAGAGACTCTAGACAAAACTGACACTCCCCAGATAGCATTCCTTCCCGTAAAACTGCAACAGCAGTAATGGATTTCATTTCCCCTGGTTGAAGGTCAACAGGCGTTGGTCCCCAATAATGGAACTGACCTGTTCCGGCTTCAAGGGCTAGTCGGTGACACTCTTGCCTCAGAGCTGGTTCTAGTTCATTCAATTTGTTTAAGCAGGAATTTCCCATTTCCTTCAAGTAAACTCGAAACACATCTCTCACCATCTGAGTATTAGTCCCCAATATGATCGGAACCCCAGGACGACTTCGATTTGGGCACACCAAAGCCTCCACTATCATAGGGCATTCTTTCCCAGTGTCCATTTGAGGGATCACAATCTGTACTTTAATTACGCCCTCGACGGGGTAAGCTTGAGAACCCAGCCCCCACAATTTCACATCATTAGCTGGTGATATTGGTAAATGGCTTAGATGCTCCTCATAGAAGGACCGGAAGACTATTGTTACTTGAGATCCAGTGTCGAGGAGGGCAAAAGAAGGGATGCCCTCAATCACAAGAGATACAAGGGATTTTGGCCCTACTCTAGGATTCTCAGCCAAGTGGTTACCAGAGAACTTCTTCCTTCCAAACCATCTATTCTTCAAGCGTCTGCCACATGCAGGGCCTGGGTCAACAACTAGGCCCTCTGCAAAAAAAGAATCCTTCAAGGGACATTTGGTCGAGATATGTCCCACTTGCCCACAGCTAAAACATTTAAATTCTCCTTTCTTCCCTGGCTGAGGAGAGATTTGAGAACTCTTTTTAGAGCTTTGAACTATGGTTTCTTCCTTGTTTAATACACCTGTTGGTAATTTTGTCTTAGGTGTTTTCTGGGTTTCATGTGATGATGATTTCGCTATGCCTTCCTGATGTTTTAGGATATGGTCAAATTGTTTATGTATTATTTTGGCTTCTTTCATTGTTTCAGCATAATCCAACAATCCCTTAGCGCGTAGAAGGCTGACCAAAGCTGTAGCTATAGGATCATTTGGTAAAGTTCCTCTTAGGATTTGCCTCCTCCTGTATTCATCAAACTGATCTGATGTGATAAGAGCCTTCTCAAACAACTTCCCTAGCATTAATTCTAATCGTATGAGATAGGAAGTGAGGGTTTCCTTCTCCTGTTGAACTGTGGCAGCATATTGTAAACGGAGCTCCTCCTCTTCACTCTCCTCACCATAAGTATGGTCTAACACCTTTAAAAGATCATCAGCAGGAGAATTCGGGAAGCGTAGTAGGTGATACTTTATTAATTCTAATGCAGAAGATCTCAGGCCTTCGATCAACCTCAGTCGCTTGGACTCTTCAGTACAAGTCCACTCCTTTAGTGCTTGGGTTACATTACTCTTCCACAGGACAAATCCTTCTTCCCCAGCTGGCACCGGCATAATTCCAGAGAAAGTTTTAAGTCTTTTGTAGTTATGCTCATTAGATGCTTGGACCACACTTTTAGATAACTGGGTTAAGACTTCAGTTAGGGAGAGGCTCTCTGTCTTCTGACTTGTGGGAACATTAGGAAGCCTCCTATGGGTCCTGCTCCTTCTGGGCAGTTCCAAACACTGTTGTGCATGTTCATCACTGTCTTCTGTTTCAGTGTCAGTCATAATTACTCTCCTAGGCGGAATACAAAATATGTGATCACTGTCCCCATCATTGGGGTCACTTTCATCTTCTGACTCATCTTGAGCAAAAATCAAAGGACTTCCGGGGAGCTGAGTCTTTGGCAACTGTAAATACTTAGGACAATCTTCTTTATTTAGCGGCCTATGACCCTTTACTAGAGCAACAGCAAGTCCCGACTTCTCATCCTTCTGTGTCTGTATAAGACGGAATTTCTCCAACCCTTGTATCTGTCGAATGGCATCATCAAAACATTTTCTCTCCAGATTGAGAGGCATGTTACACACAGCTACAACTTGGTTAGGGGGAATTGATTTCTTCCTGGCCCAGTCCCTGACTTCTTTGGGGCTGAGACATTGGATTTTTTTTTTAACAATTTTGCAGTCCCGACTCATCTCAGCAGTGCCTCCATCTGTAACCCCTTTCTGCCCTACTCCTGGCGACAAACGGTAGTTGGCAGAAGTTACATCTTCTTCTGACGCTGACAGGGATCCTGAGCCTCCGCCATAGTTGGGAGAACGGGACATCTTCTTCTAACACAGTGCCTCCACTCAGTGCAACTTCTATTTATAGGAAACCCACCCCACTGAGTAGATGAGTACCCTCCACTTAATAAAACCTCAAAGACATGAAATAAGTACAGACATGGAAATACAGGCTGTATTGTGGTTAAAGAGATACACATATAACAGCAGAAATAAACATGCAGTTCCTGGCTAATGTGCAATGATAATAAGTCCCTGGTATAGGAATAATACAGTCACAAGAGTCTTTAGCAGCAGGAATGCAGCCAATAAACTTCCCTTAATAACATGAAAAAAACTATGTTTAAACAGTTATAAACTCATGGGTACCTGCAGGTAATTTATGTGCACAACGTTGGGGCCCTTAGATGTTGGTAGCGCTACCCAGATACAATGAGGAAAAAGTCTGAAGTAATCTCTGAAGATAGTACCTTTGGCTGACACCTGTAACTGTAGATATCTCCACTTCTAACAAACAAGGAAAACTGGCTAGGTGCAGATTCCCCTGGTCCTTGACAAGGCTGTGAGTGCACCTTACCAGAAATATCCAGAAGTCCAGCAAAATGGAGGGCAGGAGCAGGATAGCAATCCTTTCTCTTCCTTTTGCTGACAGACTGTGAAAACTGCAGAAAGTTCCAGATGTCTGCAGGGAGCTGAACATAAAATGACAGTCTTCTAACTCTTGTACTTGCAGTGCATTAGACCTCCCTTGCTTTTATTCCAATGTCCCAGCAGAAGTGGATAATCAGGGGAAAAAAACAACAGTAGGATTACACTTTCTTTCTGCAGAGCCAGAGAACATGGCTTCACCCCTGTCCTCTTCTTCTTGCCACTCTAGCCCCTCCTCCTTACATGACATGGAAAAAGGGCAAAGTTCAAAATCACCAACTTAAAGCAAACAGCAAAATATAGCAGTCTGTTACATCAATAACACAACAAACTCATTTTTCACATGAAAATCGGCATCATTGCTATGGAACTCTGTGTAACTCTCGAACACCTGGTTAGAAAAAAAAAACGCAGTGGGGTTTGGGGTTTATCCTCAAATCATGACACTTTTGAGGTACAGTGAACTGGTTCAAACATTTTAACAACTTTTTTATATAATGCCATTTGTATAAATGTTTGTGATGCAGACATCTGGCAAGAGAACATTCTTTCCTCGCATCTCCAGGAGCTCATCAAAATTTTATTTCCAAGAGCTTCATATGGAAGACAAATGTATAAGATTTGAGGCATTTTCCCAGTAAAATATGCGTAAAAAAAGTCACTCTTACTGAGTAAACCAAAGTCTTTTAATTCTTTGCTGTTTGCTAACCAAACAATCCTAAAACATACACGACATACACAAACATAACAGATTTAGGCGCAGTCTAAAAATTTTGCTCCTTAACTATCATTCAATGTCATCTGTCTGGAACAGCTTAACAATGTATGCGCATGTTCATTTCCACTGTAAGGATTGCAAGAGGTGTGTGCCTTACCTATAGAGAAATAATCATGAAAAGAAAATAATACAAGAATTCCAGGTAAAAGATATTGTGTCATGGACCTTTATACCACTAAAAGTAATGTTTCATACCAGTTCATGTGTAAACTGTCCAGCACTCGTCTGTATATTTTCCTATCTGTTTTTTTTTCATCACATGTCACAAAGTAATAGGTGTTATGACATTATGTCATATGTCACTGTGAGCATGGTAGATAAGTGGAAAGGCCCCCCAGATGTTCATATAGTAAAGGAATTTAAACACACATGGGAAACATATGTCTAGGGTTGTTGGTTCCCTCACATTTGGATTCTGGATTGCCTTTATGGCAGGCTCAAACTGATATGTCGATGGAGACTTTTCCTCTGTAATGGCACAAGAGAGCTGCAACTTGAGATGGTCCTAAGCGAGGCAACGGATGTCCATCCTTGATGATTTCTTCTCAGATTTGTTTTGTAGGCATATGGCTATCCTGACTCTGATGAGACCAAGAGCTGATTAAGGTTTCAGTCTATACAACTGGAAAAATCGACAGACTAGATGGGCCAAATGGTTGTTTTCAGCCATTAGTTTCTATGTTTCTACATGTATTGTGAAGACTCTTCTACATAAGGAGACATGCACTTTCTTTATACAAGGTTACTTATGGCTACAATGTATCAACAGATTCCATCTGGCGTTGTCGCTGGCCATATTTTGCAGGACATATCACATTTTACATGCTACTTACTGCCCTGCTATATGCAGTATGTATTTACTTACTAAAGTAATGTAAAATAATGTAAATGGTGGTGAGAAAAATGTAAAAATTAACAGTCTTCTGGACAAAATGGCCAATAAAGCCCTAGTACCGTGCTAGAGCTATGTTATGCTATGTCTCTCACGTTTGTAAATTTCTTTTAAAAAAGTTATTAAGGACGCAGCATCACTGTGGCACTTCCAGAGTGTGCAAACCAAAAGGCTTAAAGAGGACCAAGTCTTTCCATTTCTCACAGATTTTTTTTTTGAGAGCCCGAGGTTCCTGCTCTTCGTCTTCTACAACTGTCCGAGTGAAAACATGGTGATCGGTGTTCCAAAACGGTGTCATAGGTCACAGTGGAGCTGAGTCTTTTAGGGTTGCACTCCCCAAGGGGATATGGAGCCCCTTCCTTCCCACCCCGGCAGAAGCCTTGGGTGGGCCGGATCTTCTAGGGTCTCCCCCAGAGGAGGCCCACTGAAGTCTTCAGTCCGCATCAACAAACGAAAGTCATCAAGAGGGAGTGGGGTCCAGAAGGCACATTTCACTTACTTCACCAATACTTGGACAGAGTCTTCAGGCCTCAGTTCCACTGTGACTGTAGGTGACCCAGTGGTGCTTAACTCACTACCAAAACCTATAATCACACGTGCTCTGAATCAAAAAAACTGAAATATACTAGTGCAAATCAAGTGCCAGTGAAACTTTTCACAGGCCACAGCCAATGGTTGGTAGAATAAAAAATACCCCCTCCACCTAAGACATGTGATCTTATTCAAACGGCCGGGATTTAAAGTAAAAATGGCACTGTTCCCAAATCCTACATTATACTGGAAAACAATGTAACGTAAATATGCAATATATACTGTATTATAATGCCACCTTACATGTATACTGTTTGGAAAGTATCTATACCTTTTATTTTCAGTATATGCAGAATGATTCTATCCAGTTAGGGAATGCTGGTTCTACCACAGGCCAATGTTTCACTTTCAAAAAATTAAAAAATCCCCACAAAAATGAAATAAAACCTAAATAAATATAAATCAACTCCCATGATGTCACTATGACATCTTTGTCATACCTGCTAGTTACAATTTACTTCTAGTCATATAGCACTGCTGAGGGCTGTACAAAAAGTTCAAGTAAAAAAAACCAAACATATTAATAAAAAGCTGCTTAAGATCTTGTGTCATTCTGAAAATATTACTGTAAATGGGGTGTTGCCAAAAATAAACTTGCTATTTGTTTAAGTAAAAGTAAGTAAAAGATATATTTTTTTTACATTTTGGCCCACTTATTTTCTCTAAATGGGTGAACATAAAACCACATTAAAAAAAATGCTAAAAACGCTTTCTTCTTTAAGTGTAAAAAAACCCCATAAAACAGACTTGGTCCTTAATGGGTTTAGTTCTACTGACAAGATTGAGTTAATGTATAAAGAAATAGTTATCAAAACTATACCAGGTCGTTATGCTGTATTGATTATTGGAAAATGTGAGGCGTGAGTGCGGTAATCATCAGGGCAGAGTATTTGCTGAGCGGTTATCATTGACGACACCCTGTTGGTTATATGGAGATTTCAGAAAATACATTGTGAGCAAACCTACTGTGAACCCGATATATTGAGAAATAAGTGTAAAGGTTTAGGCCTGAGCTGTAATCACTTAGTAGGACATAAAGTGGATTGTTATACTGTTGGGTGTTTAGGACTATCGGTGGCCCTGTCTGCCCTCCCCATTCATCGTTTTTGTTATTGGATACAACGCCCTCTTCCCGCAATCAGTTGTTTTAGATACCAAATTTAAAATGATTATTTAAAGTGCAAAAATTCAAAAAGAGTCCATGGTTAAATGATAATTATTTACAAAAGAGAAATGAGACCAACTCAGTCATAGGGATTTTCTGTGGTTAACCCTAAGTGCTTCTGAAGCTTGGGGTCACTTAGAAATTTCTTTGTTTTTTAAAGAAAATGATTTTGTCCACATAAATAACATGAAATGGATGAGAAATACAGTGTAGACAGGCTTTCATAGGTGTACAGAGGCCCTTTACCACTCTGTGGCACTTTGTGTTCGCTAATCCAAGTTTAAATGGCTGAATATTTATAAGAAAACCCTTTTGCTATTATGTTAACACAGCTAGAAATGTCCTTTATTTCCCTCAAAAAGACTCCATACTTTTAAACGGTGGTGACCTGGCTGAAGCCTGCCTCCTTTTTGAAATAAAGAGGACTAAAGAGGTACGTTTCGACTCACTCGACTTACAATTTTTGTCTACGAATAACATTTTTGGAGAAATTGCTGCCCCCCGCATCCGCCAGTGCAACCAAACTGGCAAGTTGCCTACTGGGACCAAGCTAAGAGCCAGCTTTGCTTTGATCTCACTTTCTCATTATCTCTCCTCATTTTCATCTTGTCTCTCCCAACTCTCTTTATCTCTCCTCCTGTCTCTCATTCCTATTTATCTCCCCTTTTTCTATTTATCTCTCCTTTTTTAATTATCTCTCCATTTTCTCTTTACTTCTCCCCTGTATGTTTATCCCATAGCTCCTTTTTCTCTTTATCTCTCCCTTTTCACATTATCCTCCATCTCTTCTCCTCTTAGCTAAGGCTGTCACCCGGTATCGTCTTTACTAAGTAGTGCAAAACATAACAATCGGACAATATGTACAATAAGTACAACCTCATTCCTACAGAGATACCCCACATACTTGCATACACGCTGACAATAAACACAGATCCTAGTGCCTACCTGCAGACAATCTCTCTTCCGGTAGCTGCAGATTGATGGCTGGGGATCCTCACACAGTAACCCTCGTTCTCACCTCATCCTTACATGCAGATAGCTAATTGAGTTGGTCATGAAGTCATTCTGCTATGGACGCTGTTAAGTCCATAATGACCTTGAATGGGAGCTGCCATGGTTGTTATGTAGTTGTGTGGTCAGCAGGGTACATAGTATTACATGAGTAGTAGGTTAGTGTAAGATGAGGCTGTGTGCTGGAAGTGTTTTGTGGGTGTCCTTCCTCCCTGGTTCCTTCTGTGTGCACACGGGCTGCCGTTTCTCATGTGAGATGCTCCTTGCATGAAGGTTTGTGTCGCTGCAAATAAGGCCACATGTTTGTAGCCTTTTCAGTGATATGCAGCTTCCATCATATTGGATTCCATTTGCTTTCTCTGTATTTATGCATTGTGGGCATGGTAGAAAAGTGGAACAGCCTCCCAGCAGAAGTGGTAGAGTTTAACACAATAACTGAGTTTAAAAATGCATAAGACTGGAATAGAGCTATGAATCTAAAATAAGACCAAGGAGCCGAGCTGGCACTGTAATAACGCATAGTTAAATCAAGTTGACACTCAAGGAATCGTCCCACCTTAACTATACATTATGCAATGTCAATTCATCTGCAAACTGTGAATATACACCAAAGTACCTATTTTGTGAATGTTTTCTAATTTCTCTTAGGCATTACATTACACGGTAGGCACACTGCATTTAATGTACAGAAATGATGATATTCACACGTGTAACCTCATGTTTCAGCAGCGGCCTGCGAGTCTTGGCACATATATGCAATGACTGTGTCAGTGCTCTCAGTAATATGACACTGCGTGGATTTTTAGACTACTGTGTTAGATTGGGATGAGAAGTCACACTTATGGGAACTAGCGTGACCAGACCCCTCCTTAAAGAAGAACCGTCACATCTGAGATAAAACGTTCACTGAACCCAGAAATCAAAGCTGTGACGTAGTGCGTTAAACATTACATTACACTTATTTATATATATAGCGCCAGCAGATTCCGTAGCGCTGTTACAATCAGTGGAGGATGATGTGAATTATAGTTGAATGACTGCAGAGGTGCCCAAGGATTTGGACTCAACTAATAACCATCGGAACCATCTGTATGTAAGCAAGGCATACACTTCTACACAGTGCGACCATGTGGATATGCCCCTATGCTGGGACTCCCTCTGCTGGACCTAACCATATTCTCTAATGTGTTGACCATGCCTGATTACTTGGAAATTCCATTTATATAATATTTAATATATAAGTACAATCATTTTGATGACATTTCACACTTACTGTATTCCCATCATGCATACAGATGGATAAACTCTATTTACGTTTTATATTATATATTGCTAAGCAATGTTAATAAGTAAACTGTATTAGAATGATTTATATCACCAGCACATTATGCAAAGTGTTCATTATCTAATAAATTGATAGCTCATGAAAATAGCCTATTATGTGTAAAACATCAGGTTTTAATACATCCCAGGTCAGGCTGGCTGGCAGCCTTTTGCAGATTGAGTTAACTAACAATCTCCAAGTGCCCATAATGACTATTCGTCCAGTCTCATGCCCATTAGAGGTACCAGTAACAGTATTGTTAAATGAATAAAGCATTCCCAGAAATAATAATCTAAGGGACACTCCACCTTAACGCATATAATAACTGAGTGTCGTCCTTATATTAAAGATTTATCTCGTTGCAATTGCATGGGCGCATTCAGTTTTTCAGTATTGCCTTTTAGATACAGTATTTTTTTTCTTCTAAGCACTCCATCCATTCAATGGCTTCCTCAACCAGCCAATATCAATCAGGTACTTAACAATGGGCGAGGGATAACTTAATGAGAGGAATAATGAAGCAGATGTTGCCAAACCTCACGTGTATTCCCCCCATATACATATAAGTATTAAAGACATACTGTATGTATTGTTTATTTCAATCTGTAAACAGATATATTGGTTTATTTGGCATATAACACTATGAAATGTAGAAGTTGTAGTATAGGAAAAGTGACATGTCTGCTTTAGATTGTAAGCTCATTTGAGCAGGGCACTCTGTACCTCTTGTCTCTGTATGTCAAATTGATGATATATGTTATTATGTCCTGCAGAATATGATGGCACTATATAAAACAATAAATAATTAGAATATTATTTCCCTAAAGCACGAACTTCTTCAAAATCAAATCTGTTGATTCTCACAAATCCTATGTTATGGATCTGAACACTAAACACCACTTTAACTCTACTTTGGCATTGAGTTAAAAAAACAAAATTAAGCAATGTCTATGTAGTTAAAGCACACATTGTGTATACAGTAAAGAGACAGCCTACTCTACTGGCCATCATATGTATTTGTCCAGACACATCTCCGTGGACATGATATACTCTCTTCCAGTCAGCTCCAGCACCGTCTAGAAGAATGCTGCAGGTGGAGGTCTGTTCAAGCAGCAGAGTGGCAAGAATCGTCTTGTCCTGGAGGAGGGCAGCTGCAGGGCTGCAGCTTCTCCCACTTCTCCCACTTGTATTCTTTTGTGTTTTTGAAGAATGCATATTAAAGTACTCACAGTTTCTTTAGTGCAGCTGTCAGAAATGATCAGGCATTTCCCAGAATCAATGTCTTAATCATGTAAAATATTTCCTCATTCGAAATGGTTCCTGGGAAGACCTAATTGTTATGTGACACAAAAACAGGCATGGACAGGCTATTATTGTAGAGATCGGTAATGAAAATAAAATTCTGTAGTGTAATGAGGCTCCTTCAGTTGTTCGGTAGCCATTGCCATTCCATATTCACAGGGGGAATCTTGTGTTTTTAACTGTACATGCAAGAAAGCCTTGCATTAACTGGCCATCTGACAAACCATTTAAATGCCTGGTGGGCCTGTGGGCTCCATATCTTACGACTGTTTATGCAGGGGATTTGTTTCTGTATGTAATAGTAGCATGCAGACAAGTATATCTAATAGGCGGCTGAATATATATTGGCCACTGGCCTTAAAGTACCAGGACAAATTTTAATCCAAAGTTTGGCTCTTGAACTTGAAGACTTCCTATACAGTATAATATCTGTAATGTCACAGGTTCTCCAGCCGCTGTCAATCGTAAAACCTGTCAATCATAAAAAAAAGATTAAAAAATAATTAATTTAAATATATAATGCTAAATAAACATGGGCTGGTATTGACAACAAATGCCAGTGCCCTCAACCAGAAAAGATGCTTTCAAAAGGAGTACAAAAAAGGTCATACAAAGCAGAGTGGATGTTTTAATTAAAATTGAGTTTTTGTTTCTTTTACTGTTTAGTTTGACATATATACAGAAATAGTGTTTCTTTTGTGATGGGATGCACACTTTTTCTTAAACTAGATATTTGCCAACATTGTAACTTGTTCTGAAAACAAATAGAGGTTTACTTAGGTTAAGTAAAGGAAGCTGTTTATTTTGCTCCTACTGTCTCGATTGTATCATGTTGACTGGCTTTTACTACTTACCATGTACTTTTGGTCTCATATGTCTTTTAATAAAAGGAGAATGAATAAAAAAAGGTTCTGATCCGCTTCTTCCAAGTATCGTGTTCAGCCCAACATGCAACCTGTTGCTAAAACCGGCATTTCTTGCACAGAACTTGCATGGGAAAATGTCTGTGTGACAGAGCAGAGCAATTATGTTTTGGTTGTAATGACTGCTACATTTGAAACTGTTGGAACTGTTTTTGGTCCAGGCATCTCTCTCTGTGGATGGAATTAATGATGTCTTATGTTCCCAACTGCTTTTTTACTTACATGAAAGATCTGCAAGTCTCACTTGGCCATGTGCCTCACAGCTGCTAGAACACGTTATCTTCATAGTCAGCATATATTAGCTAACTAAAGTTACATGTAACCTACCTCTTCATTTAGTGGATATATTTTTATAACGGGTGAGTTCATATTAACAATCACTATAATTTTCTATGCGGGGACGGAGTCCCCTTTACAAAATATGGCTGTGATCTCAGGAAAGCGTTTGGGCAGGTTGTCTACATTCGCTATAACTGTTAAACTAATCACCATGTATTAAAGGTACTTTTACACTAAGATAAAGG
Source organism: Spea multiplicata (assembly GCA_009364415.1). NCBI lineage: Eukaryota > Metazoa > Chordata > Amphibia > Anura > Pelobatidae > Spea > Spea multiplicata. Next base: position 14,618 of record VKOC01047398.1, read on the forward strand.
ACTGATTTCATGCACACATATATTAAGCAGAACTGTCAATTGATTTTTTTTCCTCTGAAAGTTCAATAACCAGGAAACAACAGAAACTTTTTGGAAGCCTATAAGTGCCTCTTCTGTGTGACAAGAGCATTAAGTATTTCCAGAAGAAAAAATGATGAATGAGGCAAAATAAATAATTATTTCTGAGAAGGTCTTGGGTATTCAACAATACTAGGAATGAGATATCTGCTGCTCCATTTAGCTACAAAAGTGCTAAATTTCGCAGAGTAATAAACATTTAACAAAATGATTATGACAGCATTTTTCTTCTGGACTTTTTGATCTCGGAGAAGAAAGCGGATCTATCAATTCATCACAATCTGACTTATTACAGAAACAAACAACAAATTAATAGAACCATTTCAAACATAAACATAACGTTTGTTATTTTCTATGTAGAATCACAAGTAAATCTAGATGAATGTCTAGATCTAGTACAAGATTGCTGTCCATTACCTTTTATAACATGCAGCTGTTACTTTATCTCAACAGCTGGTGACCTCCTGACATGTGCTTTATTTCAGTTCATTTTCTTCCCAATCTTGAAGAATGTATACAAAATAAAGTTCTACATTTTGCAGCATACTGATAACTGATGGCTAGTTAAACTTTCTTCGTCTTACATGGAGTCTTACATGCGCTCCACAAAGGGCAATGTTTCACCCTCCCAAGAGAAACAATATAAAACTGGTCTCACATGGCTACCTTGGGATGAGCTTCTGATTCCAGATCTACTTAGAAGCCAGGAAGTAATAATCAGCTAATAATCCTATCTATACTGTGGCAAGTACACCTTCTTTAATGTATTCCAATTTTTACCCTAGTAAAAATTTTCTTCTAAACTTTCTTTCTATTATTTGCTTATTTATTTGTTTGTTTGTTTTTTAAACTCTAGCAGCTCATCATAACAGTCAAAACATACTCCTGAATTCCAAGGTACCACTGATCTCATGCTTCAAACACCAGCAAAAACAAAACCACTGGGCTCAACAGTAGATGCAACTGAAATCCACACTTTTAATTCATGAAGATGGCAGATAAGTTAGTTCCATAACCAACGTATCCGTTTATGCAATAAAGGTGTGGATTTCTCTTGCATCTACACCTGGGTGCTGTGGTTTTGTTTTTCTTGTGTTTTTGGAAGATTCTGGTACCACTAGTACATACCCTGCCTCTATTTGCTTATCTCTGCCTTTGTCTTACCTGGTGAAGCTATTGTACTCTATATTTTACTTTAAAAAAACAACAAAAAAGACTACCAGCCTCAGAACCGGGGCTATACAATCGCCACTATTCATTTATTCACTTGCACTTTTTGTCAATTCACCATAAACACAGAGAATTCTATTGTAAGTGCACCATCTCATCTAGAAGACGTCCCTCATCAAAAGCAGTGGTGAAGCAAGCAGCAGCAGAGGGACCCAAGTCTGACCCTGTTGGCTGGTCTTGCAACTGGAGTGTGGCAGAAGGAAGGGCCCCCGAAACCTCCAAGGCAGGCATCTCCTGCTAAAACGCAAACCAATCATCTAAGTGACATGAAGATGTGGGCCTTTTGCACAGGCATGTTTAAAGATATTGCTAAATTCTACTATTGAAGCTACATTGCTTCCAGCCAATTTAGTAATGTACGTTCTTTGCTGTGCTCATTGTTTTAAAATAGTTTCTTGCAGTTTTAGGATGTACTATGTAGCAATAAGTATCATGATTGTGCGTGTAGCTAGAAGATAACTGTCTAGTTTAGGTCTGGGCTAGTTAGATGACATATTCTTGTTCCAGCTGGCTCAATGTGTGATCGATCTTGCTTCTTCTCCTTGAGATTGAACACCTGGCAGGTACTCAGATCTTGCTACTTTTGAAGAAGACTAGAAGATTATTCCACATGCCTATTGTCCTTTCTTTAATACTATTTGTATGCAAAAACAATTGTTGTTCTACCACGAAATTAAACCCAACCTTTTTGTTCAACATTCCAGTTTCTTAATATGCTTTATGCAGAATAACCACTAAACATTTATCTGTACACAGAACTTTTGGAAATCAACGTTTAGGCCAGAGTTTCCATAAAATCATCGAGAAGCATCTGTATAAACACAATTTAGTGGATATCTAGTATGTGATGTTTGCTTTCCTTTCCTGTTTATTAAATTGCCACGTGAACACAAAAATAGTCAGGCAGAGACAGTGATCCATACGAGGTATTGAGTTAATTGCATGTTTTACTCTCTAATTTGATGGGTTCTTATTATTAACAGACATAATGGTATAAGATCAGTGTTGTGAACATTGCTTCATTTTGCAGTAAATAACATGGATAGAAACTTGTAGTTACATTCCAGCTACTACATAGTAATCTGTCATTATTTGTAAAAATACCCTGGATTGTTTTCTAGTGACTCAGTCACACAATGCAAGGATCAGCCAGTAGAATAACATAGGTATCATAGTAATAGGAAGGAAATGTAACAAAAGCAAAACTGAAAGCCAAGATATTATCAAATGAAACCGAAAAATAATACAATTTATAGAACAGAAATATGATTTAGGTAGATTGGGGGGAAAGTGAAGGAAGTATTTTATTTTTAGGTGTCTATTTCCATTTTTAAGAGGGATAGACTTTTGTTTGCAGAAAACAAAATTATAAGCCGATTTCTTTTAATGGTAGGTACTTTTCTAACTTGGGGTGCGCAATTTCACATCAGGTTTCGTTGCATTCATGTTATTTGTTTTTCTCTGGTTTAATCTGGCTATTAGATTTCCTACAAATCTGAATGTGATTAGCTAGTTGGATATTTTAAAACATTTGCTTTATTTCCTCTCTTCGTAATTCTCATTGGGGAAAGGAGCCATGGCATGAAGAGAACAAGCAAATCCCTAATTAATTAACTCCACAAGGAATAATTCTTCAATCCATTTTCTAAGATGAAGTCTGCTATGTAACTTGAGAGGCTGGCCTTCTTTTGTAAGAAAAACAAATATTGGTGCTGGGTTACTTCTTAAATAAGAAACCTCTATTCATTAACCCCTGTAGTGCTGCTTGACAGTTATTGAAAAGAACACACTGTTGCTCAGTACAATGCAACAATTAAGTCAATGAAGCTGCTACACAAATATTGTAAGTGTATCCCTTTGTTTAGTGAAAGAACTGATGCTGAGCACCAGAGTTCCCTACACAATCCCCAAATTCCTCTGAATGGTTTGGTGAAGAGATCCCACAACTGGATATGTTTGTTAGATCTTGGATTGCGTAAGGAATTTTGGCTCTGTAGAACTAAATCATTTGATTCCCGACAATGGTTAATATTCCAGAATTCAGTCATGATTTTTATGTAGGCCCCTTTGCATCTAATTCACCCCATCTAGCTAGCCCTTGAATGAATTTGTCTGTTTGTACAGTAGTAGAGAATTTCAACAATTAAGAGGAATTTTTAGCAAGACTGCATTTCTTTAAGACTACCCATAACTTAGGAATTTTGGGTGCCACTCAGTGTAAATGAGATTTGTGGCAAACTTTGCTTTCTTATGAATTTCCTGTTCTGAAGAAATCCCCTCACTTACCCTTATAAAGGTTGCCTGAACCAATCAACTACTTGTAGGTTAACAAAACGGGAGCAATAACTTCATGAAAAGGAATAAGTATTCAGATCATGAAAACAACATGCTCCTATGGTATACATATTGCGTCTGTGAGTTTCGAAGCCTCCATGTGGTACTTTAGTGGCTTAATAGTAAACACAATGGGTGTTCTTTAGGCTGTGAGACATATTTAATCCATGAATACAGGTTTGAGACATGGGTCAGAGCTTGTCTTTGTTTGTGGGAGACTGGCCCTACACCTAAATAATCTGTCGCACTGGCCTATGCTGAAAAGACCTAAGGTAGCAGGTCCATGATGAAAATCTGGGTGGCAGATCACCCTCTTGGCTGATCTGGCCCTCTGATGCTTTCCACTGCATTAAAATGTGCTGTTCGCCTTTAAGACACATGGTGCAGGGATCTGAGGTCAAATCTCAGCCCTTCGTAGTAAAGAGGTAATTATGTCACTGCTGAAAATGGGTTTACAAGACATACTGTATGTATTGCTTATTTGAATTGGTCTAAACACCATTATTTAGTGACAAACATATCATTTTTTTGCATTTTGGCAAAGCTGCTGCAAAACTGGCTTTCCTCTAGATGCTTAGCATTATACACTATTCTACATTTATAACATATACCAGAGTCTTTTAATTTTAAGAAACAAAGATACAAATACCTTCAAACTTATTTCACCTAGTATTTCTTTGAAAAGTACAAAAAAAGACCGTAGAGAAGCCTGAGGGTTTTGACCCCAATTCCTGAATGACTATGATCGACTTGAGGACCAAATCTTTCAAGACCTGGTTGAGTGCAGCTTTCCAGTGTATCCATATAACAATCATGGAAAAATACAAACATAGTTTAACACAGATCAGAGGATATGAAAAAATCCAGTCTTTGACATTATAAACATTGCCTACTGTCTACCAGTTAAAAGGTCATGCAGGTTTGATACAAACACAATCTTATGTTTTAAGCCTCCCTGGGTCTTCTCAATAGGAAAGGAAGCCCAATCAGCGATATTATAATAAATAATAAATATTTCTTATAATATAAGGAATTTTTCAGTTACCATATTACTCTCACAGATGAATTCAATAACTGCAGACAATCTTGGATTGAATAACCTTCCTATCCATAGAATATTCTATCTTTCCATAGACTGTATACACCATTCAAAAAAAAAGCAATCCATTAAATGGATCAGAAATACAAAGTAGACGTTGTTAATGTTGTAAATGACTATTGTAGCTGGAAATGGATGATTTTTTATGGACTATCTTCATAGGTGTACAGAGGGCCTTTATCAGCAACCATTACTTCTGTGTTCCAATGGCACTGTGTCAGCTAATCCAAGTTTAAGTTTAAAAAGCTAATTGAGCATTAGAAAACCCTTTTGTAATTATGTTACACCGCTACAAGTGTCATTGTTTTCCATGAAAACAGCTAAGTTAACCCCCTTTACAGCTATAACAGTTTCCACTTTTCTGGGAAGACTTTTTAAGAGATTTTGGAGTGCTTCTGTGTGAATGTTTGCCCATTCATCCAGTAGAGCATTTGTGATGTCAGGCATTGAAGGACGAGAAGGCCTGGGTCGCAATCTCCATTCCAGTTCATCCCAAAGGTGTTCAATGTTGTTGTTTTCAGGGCTCTGTGCAGGTCAGTGTAACGGCCCCGTACGGAGCATGTCCCCCGAGTACCTGCCACTAGCGGGTACTCGAAACTTACCTCCCCGGTCCTCCTACACCCACGATCCCCCGGATGCAGCGGAACGATGCGGCACCGATGCCTCACGGTACCGGTGCTCGGCGGTTCGTAACAACGAACCGCCACAGCGAGAAGGACGTGCGTGGTGCTGCACGCCACGCCCCCCTTCCTCTCTCATACCCCTGTGGAGACGCCGGGAAGTCCATTGGACGTCGGCAAGACAGGAGGCGGGGTCTGGGGAAGCGGCACATTTAAAAACCGAGCACTGACACTCATTCAGTGCTCGGTTGTTTTATCGGTTGAGCTCCCTGTTACCTTGTCCTGGATGTGTACTTACCTGATACCTGTTGCCGAACCTTGCTTGATACCTGACCATTCTTACCTGATACCTGTTGCCGGACCTTGCTTGATACC
>VKOC01047401.1:0-28167 GCA_009364415.1 Spea multiplicata
CTCATAGTCAGACCTATTTGAGGTCTGATTATAAGAAGACCCTGATTTGCTCTGGAAAAAACCTTGTCTTATAATCAAGCAAATACGGTATATATCCTTAAACGTTTTTTACTCTAACAGCGTCACAAAAATCAGACCAAGGTTAGTGACCGATGTTATGTCTAATAAGCATTTTGCTACTTGTGTCCCTCAGCCAGGTGGATCGTCTTATTGCCCTGTCACGAATGAGGCAAAGTGGAGCATTTCTAACTACCAGCGAAGGAGTCATGTTGCAACTGCTTCAGGATGCTTCCCATCCAAAATTTAGAGAGGTAATGTATTATAATTATCCTATATCTCTTTGTATATGTATACCTATTTTTATTAAGCACTTTACAGAGAAGTGCAGTCATATAATAAATACAGTAGTCTACAGATGTTTTGATCAAGGGAGAATAGGGATGAATAGATTAAAAAGGAGACACTTCCCCTGTAAAGCTTACAGTCTAAGTAGGGGTATAGAGTTGGTAGACATACAGATACAATTGGAGGAGGGGGTAAACTCCCCATAATCTCCTTGTCATGTATCTATAAAATCCCAGTGTTTCCCTCCAATAAACAATTGTGGAATCTGCACTGTGTGTTCTGACACCTTTCTATCAGAACCAGCATTTACTTTTTCAACAATCTGAGCTACATTAGCTCCTCTGTTGGATTTAATCAGCCTTCTACTTCGAACCTGCATGAATGAGCCTTGGCCGGTGACCCTGTTGCCTGTTCACCGCGTTTCCTTCTTTGTATCACTTTCGACCACTGACCACTTTTTGGTACTGACCACTGCAGGCCGGGAACACCGCACAAGAGCTGCGGTTTTTTAGATGCTCTGACCCTAGCAAACTCAATTTGGCACTTGTCAAAGTTGGTCAGATTCTTAGGCTTGTCTGTTTTTCCTCCTTCTAACACATCAACTTTGAGGACAAAATGTTCACTTGCTGCCTAATATATCCCACCCACTGACAGGTGCCATGATAGGGATGCACCGAAACGAAAATTCTGGGCTGAAATGGAAAATTCAAGATTCACTTGGCCGAAACGGAAAATGACCCCCACACACATACACCTTTAAAGAAACAAACCAAAAAACACACTTTTAATAAAAGTAAGTAACACACCAAAATTGGACAAAAAAACCAATATTCATACCCAGATTCCAGCATGTACTGGCTGACTTAGCATGATAGGAGTGTGATTGCGGTTAATTATATATATATATATATTTGTGGCAGGATGGCCCGATCAAAACAAGAAACTCCAAACACCAGCAGAATAAAAGCAAAATGTAATTTATTGCAGCTTGCTGTAAGTTCAACAGTGTTGCACTTCACAGGATACATAAACAAACCAAAACAAAAACAAATCCTACTCCATCTCGGAGACTAACTATACAAGGTTCTTACCTCACTAACTAACCGGCCAGCTAATCCAGTGCCAGTCATAAAAGTAGTAGTAGCAGCACAACACCGAATTTTTGGACCGTACCTTTATAAAGTCTGAGAGCCTCTGGCATGACTGCCTCTCTCCCTGTTCTCAGAAAACTAATGCCTGTAACGACCGCCCTTTAAACACCTGAGTGCTGGTTAATTGGTTCTACCTGCTGACCTCCAGCAATTAACCCCCTCATGCTGGGAATAACGAGCATTCCAACCTGCCACTGATGTAGACAGACTCCATTACCTTTCCACATATCCTCCCCCTCAGCTTAACACAGGTGTGTGAAGCGGCCTTTGACAAGAAACTGTGCACCCTAGACAATGCATCTGCATTGGCATGCAATAGCCCAGCCCTATGCTTCACAACGAATTTAAACTGTTGCAAAGAGAGGAACCAACGTGTGACTTTAGTATTCTTGTCTTTATTGTTCTGCATCCACTGTAGTGGAGCATAGTCAGTGATGAGGGTAAAAGATCTGCCCAACAAATAATATTTCAAAGTTTCAGTTGCCCACTTAATGGCCTAACATTCCTTCTCTACAGTTGCATACTTTTTCTCCCTTGGCAATAACGATTAAAAATAATACAGGATGTTCTTCCTCTCCTATCATCTCAGATAATACCGCCCCCAGGCCCACATCAGAAGCATCAGTTTGCAAAAAGAAATTCCTTAAAATCTGGGGCTACTAAAACGGGAACCTGCATAAAGCTGTACTCAAGTCTGCAAAAGCTTTTTCTGCATCATCATTCCATCTCACTGTATCTGGGGCCTTTGCTTTAATCAAATCAGTGAGAGGTGCAGCTTGAGTGGCAAAGTGGGGTATAAAGCGTCTATAATATCCAACTATTCCTAGAAAAGCTTTGACCTGTTTCTTTCTTAGAGGGCGTGGCCAATGTTCAATAGCCTCAGCCTTGGTGACTTGAGGTTTTACCAGACCTCTCCCGAGAGTATAACCAAGATATTTGGCTTCTGTATATCCAATAGAACATTTGGCAGGATTAGCAGTATGACCAGCTTTCTGAATACTATTTAACACTGCTTCTACCTTTCCCAAATGGGAGTCCCAGTCTCGGTTTTAGACGACTATATCATCTAAGTATGCAGAAGCATAATTGGAGTGAGGTCTCAGAAGTTTGTTCATTAACCTCTGAAAGGTTGCTGGGGCTCCAGGAAGCCCAAATGGCAAAACCGTGTACTGGTACAGATCTTCAGGGGTCAGAAATGCAGTTTTGTCTTTAGCGTTTTTTGTCAACGGGATCTGCCAATAACCCTTTGTAAGGTCTAACACACTTAGGAACCTGGCCTGTGCCAGTTTCTCAATGAGTTCATCAACCCGAGGCATAGGATATGCATCAAACTTAGAGCATTCATTAACCCCTTGATGACAATTGCCGGTCCTGGCACGGCACTGAAAAGCATGTGCTTTATGACAATTGACGTGCCAGGACCGGCACGTCATTAAACGGGTGCAGAAAGCGATCTACTATCGCTTTCTGCACCCAAAAAGCGTTGCTGAATGCCTCGACCTCGAGGCATTCAGCAACACCGCGATCGGCATGAAGGGGCCATCTCTGGCCCCTCCTGACGCCTGTTTTAAAAGCGTTTAGGAGGCGATCAACGATCGCCTCCTAAACTTAAATGGTGTCGCTAGAATGCCTCCATCAGGAGGCATCCAGCGACACCAAACACTAACCTTTTGATGGGCTGTGACCGCTCCGGAGAGCGGTCACAGCCGCAGCTGCCGGCAATCTTCGCCATCAAGGAAGATGGCCGCCGTCCTGTAACAGGAACCACAAATTTTAAAAGTTCGCTAGATGGTCCAGACCATCTAGAGAACTTTGGCTCCACTTGCAGGTTGAATACAGGTACTGCATTCACCATGCAAGTCAATGGAGCACAGCTTTCTAATCACAGTGTGATTAGTAAAAATAAATTAAAAAATAAAATAAAATTGATAATAATTAGAAAAAAACTAGTAAAAAACTAGTAAAATGTAAAAATCATTTCCCACTGATGTCACTATCAGGGGAACCTCCAAGTTTGAAAAAAAAAATGTTTAAAAAAAATGTAGCAAAAGACAAAAAAAAAATAACTATATAAAAAAATAAAAAAAAGGCAAAAAAAATAAAATATATATATAAAAAATATATTTTTGTGAGCAAGTCCTAAAATTAGCATATTAGCTTAAAACAATTCTCGCATGGAAAGAGTTAAAATACTGGCATATTAAATGCCCGTGGGGTGTCTACTTTTAAAAAAGATATGATTTGATGGGGTAAATTGAATTGGCCAGGTTCAACAACATCCCAAATAACACGGGGGTAAGGATGGCCACACATCTAATTTCCAATTAGAAAAATGCACACGTACCAAATGTGGCCTTTTAGTTCCCCCAAAAAATGACACACCCATGCATGTGGGGTATCACTGCACTCAGGAGATGTTGCTGAACACATTATGGGGTGTCGTGTGACAGCGGCATATACCAGGAGCTGTAAATTCATACATAAAGTAGGTGTGTGTGGGAAAAATACACACACAAAAATACTACTGCAAACTTTGAAAAAATGCTGGTGGTAAAATGTGTGCATGCAAAGAGTTAAAATACCAGCATTTAAAATACCCTGTGGTGTCTAGTTTTGAAAAATATATGGTTTTGTTGGGCACACTGAAATGGCCCGGCTCAAAGATGTACCAAATAGGGCATGGGCAGTGGATCCCCAAATGCCAAATTTCACCATTGAAAAATGCGCATGCCCCAAATGTGGCCCTTTTGCCCCCAAGCAGCCAGGCAAAATCATTCATGTGAGGTATCGCTGTACTCAGGAGATGTTGCTGAACACATATTGGGGTGTTTTATGATAGTGACATATACGAGAACTTTTTAATTCATACCTGAAGTAAAATGTGTGTGGAAAACCAAATGCAAAAAAATGACTACCACAAAGTTTGACAAAGACTGGTAGATATGGTGCATGGAAAGAGTTAAAATACTAGCATTTGGAATACCCTGGGCTGTCTAGTTTTCAAAAATATATGACTTGATGGGGTAAATTGCATTGGCCGGGTCCAAAGATACCCGAAATGGCACATGGGGGGAAGAATTACCAGATTTGGAACAAATGGCTTTGAAATAGCAAAACGCTACCTGTACTTATTGCCCCATAATGGGTAGAAAAAAGCAAAAAAACATAAAAACATTGGGTATTTCTAAACTCAGGACAAATAGTAGAATCTATTTAGCAGGTTTTTTCATTACCTTTTATAGATGAGTAAAAGATTTTTCAACTAAAAGTTAGAAACAGTCATTTTTTCTAAATTTTTCACCATATTTTATAATTTTTTTAATAGTAAATAATATGATACAATCAAAACAATGTCATCTAAAGAAAGCCCTTCTTGTCCTGAAAAAAACAATATCTAATGTGTGTGGGTTCAGTAAACGGGAAAGAAGAAAATTACAGCTAAACGCGAGCAGCGCAGAAATGTTAAAAAGGCCATTGTCACCAGGGGAACAAACAGTAAAATCAGCCTTTGTCACGAAGGGGTTAAGCTTTCCAAAATCATTGCAAAAACGAATTGATCTGGCTTAGGTACTAGAACTATGGGGCTAGACCATTGGCTATGTGATTCCTCAATGACTCCCAGTTCCAACATTTTTGCTACTTCTGTTTTGTATTGCACTCCTTTTTGCCTCAGGAATTCCATAGGGCTTTACTTTTACTGTAACTCCTGGTTCTGTGATAATATCATGGCAGATTTCACTAGTTCTGCCAGGAATACTAGAAAAGACATCTTTATGTCTTGATATCATTTCTTTAACTTCTTTTTGGTGTTCAGGGGTGAGATCAGCAGATATTTTAACATCTGGGTCTTGAGATTTATCTATAGCAACCATACTTTCTCTATCCCTCCAGGGTTTTAGTAGGTCGATATGGTAAATCTGTTCGACTTTCCTACGATCAGGCTGTCGAACTTCATAGTTTACAGGACCTACTTGTTCAATAATCTCCTATGGGCCCTGCCAATGAGACAAGAGTTTGCTTTCGGCAGTGGGAACAAGGACCATCACTCGGTCCCCAGGTTGGAAAGATCGTACTGCTGCTTGACGGTTGTAAATAACCTGTTGCCTTCTTTGAGCTTCCTCCAGATATTGTCTGACTATGGGAGAAATTTGTGTAATGCGGCCCTTGAGTTGCTCCACATATTGAATGACATTCAGCCCTGGTACCGTTGGTTCTTCCCACTCCTCCTTCGCTATATCTAATAAGCCTCTTGGATGCCTACCGTAAAGGAGCTCAAAAGGTGAAAACCCTACAGAAGATTGAGGAACCACCCGAATAGCAAACAGTAAGTTGTCATGACTGCAATACGGCAGAGGATCCTCGCTGCAGAAATTGGAAAGGCGCCTCCTGGTGGAGGTGGAGAGCCCAGCAACGGAACACCGAAGTGTATAGCGGACACAGGAGCGTAGCGAAGTACAAAATAATCAGGAACAAAAATAATAAATTTAGGGGTCAGGCAGAAGAGTAGTCGGGGTCACAAGCAGAGGTCAGGGCAGGCAGCAAACATCAAAGGTCAAAAACTAGCACGAGTCAGAACCAATAAATATCAAACAAATCAAGGAACGCTAGTGAAGGCTGTAAGGCACTATGACAGGCAAAGGTGAAGTGCATACTGAGGGTTTAAATATCCCTCTCAATAACAGGATCCTCCTACCCACCTAATTAAGGGGAGGAGGAAAACAGATAAATGTCGCTTTAAGAAGCGACATGCATATTTATGAGTTTGAGTCGAGGCGCGCGCCCCATCAGGATCCATTGATCTCTGCGGGAACGCGCGTCTATCCGTGGAACAGACCTGGCGGCGGTTCCCGCCGACGGAACGAGCAGGGGGCTGGACGCGTGGGCTGCGTCTCGGCTCCCCTACCCGTGGGACGACGAAAGAGGTAACATAAGTACGGTAGGAGAGTGTCCAAATTTTTCCCATCTCTATCAAGAACTTTACGTAACATGTGTTTCAGGGTCCTATTAAATTTTTCGACTAATCCATCTGTTAGAGGATGGTACACAGATGTCCTCAAAGCTTTTATTTGTAACAAACATCACAACTCTTTCATTAGTCGGGACATAAAAGGGGTACCTTGGTCAGTTAAAATTTCTTTTGGTAACCCTACCCGAGAAAATACTTGAAGCAATTCTTTCACTTTGGTTTTGGAGGCAGTATTGCTTAGGGGGATAGCTTCTGCGTAGCGTGTAGCATAATCCAATATGACCAGAATATATTGATTACCCTTAGCCGATTTTTCTATTGCTCCCACCAAATCCATAGCAATTCACTCAAAAGGGTTTCAATAATTGGCAATGGGATTAGGGGTGCTCATAGACGAGGTTTTTGGCTCGATAGCTGGCAGTCTGGGCATGAGGCACAGTACCGCTTTACCTCTTCATATACCCCAGGCCAAAAGAATCGCCTTAAAACCCTTTCCTGAGTTTTTTCTACCCCCAAGTGTCCCCCAAACAAATGAGAATGGGCCAATTCCAACACCTTCCTGAAGGACCTTGGTACTAAGAGCTGTTCAAGTTCTTGCCCCCTCCTCTCTGATCACTCTATAAAGTAGGTCATTTCTAAGAATGAAATGAGGATACCTGTCTCTGGATTTCCCATCAACTATAGTCCCATTAACTTCTACAATTTGGTTACTGGCATTTTGCAATGTTAAGTCATTGACTTGTTCCCTTCCAAACTGATTTAAACCAATGTCCAAATCCACAATATTAGCCTGTTATTGGGTTTGGCCCTGGGGTTCAACCAGTATTTTGGTTGAAGGGTTGGAACTAGTGCTCTGATCTTGTAAGGCCACACCTTCATTTACCAAAGCCATTTGTAAGTTCCTAGTACCCATATGCTTATCTTCCCTTCTCTCACGTCTTGTCTTGCACCTTTTACAAAACAAATCTTGGTGTGCAAATGGGAAAACACAAAACAGGCTCTCCTCTATAGACTCACAATGGTCTTGGATTAAGCTTTGAAACGCCGGGAAATTACATCCAAGAATAAGGGGATGGGGTAATTTAGGTACCACTGCAGCCACTACTGGAAATGTTTGGCCCCCGTAGCCTATGTTTACAGAGGTAGTAGGGTATGATACAGTACTGCCGTGTACACAGAATATCCCAACCTTCTTACCTGGGAGCAACTGAGACGGCTCCATGAGACTGCTTGTCACTAAAGTAATATCGCTCCCAGAGTCTACAAGAGCTATGGTTTCCTTCCCATTTAACAAAACAGATGTATCAAATTAGATTAGTATCAAAGATTAGTCCACAAAAGTCATTTATAGAATTATACCCACATTCCATAGGTTCCTGCAAATGAGGACATACAGCTTTTATGTGACCTAGCTCCCCACACTCAAAGCAAGTAACTGGAGGTTTCCTGGTTTGCCATCCTTTTGAGGGTTTATAATCCTGGCTTCCATCCGGAGAAACTTCAGGGCCTCCAGTTCGGATCACAGCTTGATTTTTTCCATAGTTCCAGGGCCTTGAGCTTGTGAGCAGTCTTTGGTTCTGTTGCATTTTAGTTTGCGATGTAACCAAAACCAAGGTCTCAATTATTTGAGCAGGTGTTGAACTCTCTGGTTTTAACCATCTCCTGGCCAGATGAATCAAATCAAACATTTGTGATCTTGGTGCCTTCTGTTCCTGGTATTTCCAATTATTGGGCACGGATCACTGGAGTCACGCCAGTCCTTGCAAGAATCTCTGCTTTAAGAATATCATAACTAGCTCAAAGGCTGTTAGATAGGCCTCCACATCATCTTGCAGCATCATCTTTTGCAGATACTGATTTGCATGGATTGGTTTTGGACTGCTGCTCTGTTCATCTGTGTTAGTTTGAGAGTTGCTGTACAATCTCTTTTAGGACAATCCTGTCCTCTTGCTGTGCTTCCATCATCTGAGCAGTTATCAGCCGGTTGGTTTCCTGTTGCACTGTAGTAGCATGCAGGAGGGCCTTTAAAACATCCTCCATGTTGATACAGGGTTCAAACAGCAATATCCCACTTCTGACACCACTTGTGGCAGAACGGCCCGATCAAAACAAGAAACTCCAAACACCAGCGGAATAAAAGCAAAATGAAATTTATTGCAGCTTGCTGTAAGGTCCACAGTGTTGCACTTCACAGGATACATAAACAAACCAAAACAAAAACAAATCCTACTCCATCTCGGAGACTAACTATACAAGGTTCTTACCTCACTAACTAACCGGCCAGCTAATCCAGTCCCAGTCATAAAAGTAGTAGTAGCAGCACAACACAGTATTTTTGGACCGTACCTTTATAAAGTCTGAGAGCCTCTGGCTTGACTGCCTCTCTCCCTGTTCTCAGACAACTAATGCCTCTAACGACCGCCCTTTAAACACCTGAGTGCAGGTTAATTGTTCCCACCTGCTGACCTCCCAGAAATTAACCCCCTCATGCTGGGAATAATGAGCGCTCTAACCTGCCACTGATGTAGACAGACTCCATTACCTTGCCACAATATATATATATATATTTAAATTTTTGGTGTGTTACTTTTAATAAAAGTGTGGTTAACACACCAAAATTGGACAAAAAATCAATAACAATATTATATATATATATTCATTTGCTCATTCATACGCTCATTCAATCACAGATACTCATTCATTCAGCTCCCAGGGGAAGAAGGAAAGGAGCCGAATCATGTGACGTTCATTCATGTGACTCCACTGGGTTCCTGTTTCTCCTGGCCAGTACAAGAGACTCTGCCCACACTCTGCTTGACCAACGCCTCTGTGGACGATTATTTTTGGATGTTTTATTTCGGGCATTTTGCTAATAATGCCTTTTTCTGCCGAAATATCCGATATATCGGTGCATCCCTTATTGTCAGTGTTCTGAGCACATAAGAACAGGGTGACCAGATTTTAAAAATGAAAAACCGGTAAACCTGTTACCGGTTAAAAAAATAAAATAATTCGCCATACAAATGAAATATTATAATACCCGTGTCACTAGGGAAACAACCATAAATGTCAAACGCTTGTGGCAGAAACTGCAATTTAAATCTAACAATTGATCCACATACAAAAAAATGCAGTTTCTTCAGTATCTTTATAAATATCATACCACCAGGTGTTGCCAGAACAGAATTCAGAAACAAACTGATGCAGACCGACACTGCTTAACCGCTTCAGGAATGGGTTTTTGTTACTAAGGGTGTGCTAAAAGAGCGTTTTTGTGTTTTTGCTATGTCTTTCTTCTCTCTTTTCAATTAGTGAACCCACACAATTCATATATTGTTTTTTTCAGCACTTGTCAAAGTTGGTCAGATTCTTAGGCTTGTCTGTTTTTCCTGTTTCTAACACATCAACTTTGAGGACAAAATGTTCACTTGCTGCCTAATATATCCCACCCACTGACAGGTGCCATGATAGGGATGCACCGAAACGAAAATTCTGGACTGAAACTGAAAATTCAAGATTCATTTGGCCGATCCACACACTCATGTGACCGAAGAACCCTCTCCCCTGTCCCTGAAGCTGCCTCTGGCAACTGGAACACAATCTCCCGTAGACAGGAGATTGCAGGGAGGGAGTCGCTTTGATCACTCCTGTAGGAGTGATAAAATGGCTTGTGGGGGCTCATGCTGTTGCTGGTCTGCCTGGCACCCAAGGGTACTGAAGGAGTTAAGCCTAACTCTGGCCCAACCATTATTACTAATCTTTAGGGATTCTTTTGGCTCTGGCATAGTTCCATTAGATTGGCGCAAGGCAGATGTTGTGCCCATATTTAAAAAGGGATCAAAATCTCAAATGGGCAATTACAGGCCAGTAAGCTTAACATCGGTAGTGGGGAAATTATTTGAAGGGTTGCTAAAGGTATACATTCAAGATCATATCTTGATCCATAATCCAATTAGTAGAAGTCAACATGGATTTGTGAAAGACCGGTCTTGTCAAACCAACCTATTAGCATTCTATGAAGAAGTTAGTAAAAATATAGACCTGGAGGTGGCTGTAGATGTGATTTATAAGGACTTTGCTAAGGCATTTGATACGGTTCCGCATAAAAGGCTACTCTATAAATTAACAGAAATAGGCTTAGGGGCAAATGTCTGTATGTGGATCAGAAATTGGCTAAAAGATAGAATGCAGAGGGTTGTTGTGAATGGATGTACGCAGGTATTAAGTGGAGTGCCTCAGGGGTCTGTCCTCGGTCCTCTTCTTTTTAATTTATTTATAAATGATCTCCCAATCTGCATTGAGAGTCATGTCACAGTTTTTGCTGATGACACAAAATTAGGCCGGGTAATTCAGACTAATAATTGATGTTTCTTCTTTGCAGGAAGATTTAGACAGAGTTGGGGACTGGGCGTGCAAGTGGCAGATGAGGTTCAATATAGAGAAATGCAAAGTTATGCATTATGGTAAAAATGATAAAAATACGACCTATTCTTTAAATGGAATATCCTTGGGGGAATCTACCAACGAGAAGGACTTAGGAATAACGGTTGACAACAGACTTGACAACAGTGTGCAATGCCAGCAAGCAGCTGTGAGGGCTAATAAGGTTTTGGTATGCATAAAAAGAGGTATTGATTCAAGGGAGGAGGATATTATCTTGCCTCTTTACAGTTCATTGGTAAGACCTCACCTGAATATATGCGGTACAAATTCTGGCACGCGTCCTCAAAAAGAACATTATGGAATTAGAAAAAGTTCCAGAGGAGGGCTACGAAAATTAATAAGGGGATTGGGTGACTAGTTATGAAGAGAGACAAAAAAAAGTTCCAATTATTACGCTAGAAAACGCATTCAGAGGGAATTATGATAACATTTATATAAAATATATGCAGGGCCAATATAAAGAGCTCTTCAGTGACCTGTTCATTAACAGAAGTATACAAAGAACAAGAGGTCACCCTCTGAGACTGGAAGAGCGCAGGTTTCATAGACCACAAAGGAAGGGATTCTTTACAGTGAGACAATAAAGATATGGAATTCACTTCCAAGAAAAAAGCCGAGAAGAGTATGAAAAGCAGATGATCACAAGGTGAAGAGAGGGGAAATAAGCAGAGGAGAGTGAGAAGCGATATGGAGAGAGAGCAAAGGGGAGAGGCAAAGAAGGAAAGAGGGATGTCCCAAAAAAAGGGTGTCCCAAGGGAGAGACACTAGCAGCTGCAAGATTTTTGAATTACAAAAAAGAAGCTTGTAGATAATCTGAAACTGGCTTTAAAGCCAATCTACAAGCTTCTATTCCAATACATTTATTTACAGATAATTGATATTTACAAAAATCTGCCTGAAATGGGCCTGATTCAAATCGAGCTGGATGTGTAAGATCAACCTGTCCTCAGCACTGCTTACATGAGTCACTCACTCCCGCTTCTTCGCTCTGTGAAAACAAGGCTGAATATAAAAGTGACTCATAAAAGACTGAAATTGAATGTGAAGAAGCGGGAGTGTGCGGGATTACCCGGACCTGCAGGTATATTGTGTGACCCCCACGACACACAGAATACCGCCTGCACCAGCAAGTTTTTTTATGGGTCCCGTGGGACCCCAATCCCGATGCAGTCCTCTACTCCAGGGTATAGGCCACAGGGTTTACCCGTCAGAGGATACAGAAAGGCCCCACATAAGAGGGAGCCGGTTTCTGGGATGGCATCTGGAGGTTCCCTCGAAAGTAAAAGTATCGGAAATCATGAAGGGCTAATACCCGTAATTCACCATGAAAGGAGAGTGCCCGGTGAAGATCGAGACTGCAGTTTCATGAGCAATTCCACTTGGGGCAGCAGATCCGCCCTGTTGTTTTGATGGTCCGAGATGGAGCACAGTAGGAATTGCTCCAAGGCCTGATTGGCCCTTTCCCCAGCCCCATTCGTTTGCGGGTGGTAGGCTAAGGAGAGTTGGATATCAAGTTGTGCACAGAAGGCCTCCCAGAATCTGGAGACAAACTGGCTACCTCTGGTCAGAAATTATGACTTTGGGAACCCCATGGAGCCAATAGATCTCTTAGATAAAGACTGTTGCTAACTCTTTTGAGGATGGGCGCTTTTTGAGTGGTTTGCTGTGGATCATCTTAGACAACTGGTCGACAACCATGAAGATAACCATGTTACAGGACTACAGAACTATGAAGTCCATTGCAAGATGTGACCATGGCCTCTCACCACTGAGTATAATCAGGAAGCCCACCTTACCCCTTTTGATGGGAAGGCCTGAGGTATCCTCTTCAGATACCAGACAGACACAAAACGTAGAATGCAAAACACCTTTTATTGTAAAAACCAAGCTAACAAAGCCAAATCATAATCCAGGATCATATAGGCAGGCTGGGGCAGGAACCAAAGAGGGTAGTCTGATGAGCCGGAGTCAGGAGTATCGAGATCAGCAATTTCAGGGTACAAATGACAGGAATTAGGAGCGAGGAGGGTAGTCAGACAAAGCCAGGTCATACGCATGAACTCAGGAACAAAGGAATGCACTTGGTATCAGGAAGCAAAGGAATCCTGCAGGCTGCAGACTTGTATAGGCCAGAGCAGGGTGGAGCTCCACAGAATCACCCACAGCACACAGTGAAAAGGCAGAGAGTTCACAGCACTAGAGAAATCTCAAGTGTGGCTATGAATCATGAGAGTAACACATGTTATGTCACGCCCCATCCATAGATGCAGCTTGTATAGGGAATGGGAGCAGCCATCAAGATAAAGCCCCATGAATAAAGGTAAGAAGAAGGGAGAGCAAGTAAGTTGTAGATGGGAGTGGGGATTCCCTTCAACCCCCCCCTGCTGGTCAATCTAGTGCATTGCAATCTCCAATGCAAGTCTATGGAGAAATACTGGCAATACACTCACTGGCCACTTTATTGGGTACACCTTGCTAGTACCTGGTTGGACCCCCTTTTGCCTTCAGAACTGCCTTCATTCTTCGTGGCATACTTTCTACAAGGTGCTGGAAACATTCCTCAGAGATTGGTTTATATGGACATGATGGTATCACGCAGTTGCTCCATGATGGGAATCTCCTGTTCCACCACATTGCAAATGTGCTCTTTTGGATTAAGATCTGGTGACTGTGGAGGCCATTGCAGTACAGTGAACTCATTGTCATGTTCAAGAAACCAGTTTGAGATGATGTGACCTTTGTGACATGGTGCATTATCATGCTGGAAGTAGCCATCGGAAGATGGGTACACTGTGGTCATGAAGAGATGGACATGGCCAGCAGCAATACTCAGGTAGCCTGTCCTCAATGCTCAATTGTTACTATGGGGCCCAAAGTATGCCAAGAAAATGTCCCCCACACCATTACACCACCTGAACCGTTGATACAAGGCAAGATTTATCCATGCTTTCATGTTGTTTACACCAAAGTCTGACCCTGCCATCTGAATGTCACAGCTGCAATCGAGACTCATCAGATCAGGAAAAAATTTTCCAATCTTCCATTGTCCAATTTTGGTGCGAATTGTAGCTTTACTTTCCTGTTCAACACACAACTCAGCTGCAAGTAATTAGTAGCAGGAACTGAAATAAAGTCCTGGCAGTAAGGACTTTTTGGAGCATACTAGGCTGCAAGCAAAGGACTGAAGTGCATCAAAGTTTGACATTCTGACAGGTTGGTGACTCCTGTGTTTTGTTTAGTAAGGGATATCTATGTTAGTGAGCTGAAATGAGCTAGGTGTAACGTTGATATCGGGTAAGAAGCCCAGTAGACAGGGATCAGCGTAGACAATAAAACTTAAACCAGCAACAGGACTAGGATGAGAATAACAGAGCAGGTACGACAGGAATGCAGAGATCCACTTAGGCAATCAGGCTTTAATCAGCAGCAGAGATCCAATATAATAAGTAGAAACGCCAGATTAGAATTGCTGAGCTTCACGTACATAATCAGGCTTTAATCAGTAGTAAAAGCCCAAATAGAATAACCAGGAACCCCAGTTAGAGATACAGGGAGTAATGTAGGCAATCAGGGGAGAGGAGGCGACGGAGGTAAGTGTCGGGTACGTGCTAGACGCTGGGTTTCCTTTGTAGTGAAGTCCACACTCAATACTGTGCCAATTTAATAGAGGGTGGGGGATCACTATATATATATATATATATATATATATATATATATATATATATATTATACCTGCAGCACAAAATGCATAAGTGGTTGTCTGACCTCTGTCTCCACCTATATTATAGGCATGCATGGATCATTGTCAAGCCCAAGCTTTTCTTCCAAGTTTCCAAGTCATACCTTGCTATGTGCAGTGTAAATGCTGTGTCAGGCAACAGCTAGAGACTTGGCATCTGAGACAAAATTAGAGTTCATTGTATGTTGCTGTGTAGTCTTCAATCATGCACCAATCAGCAGAGACTATTATCGCTCTGCTGCATCAGCGGTTGTCACTATAACAGAAAGAGAACCAATATACACGATTCAATGATTTGTCATCCAAGCTTACTAGTGCTACACTCACACATATGAATCAGTGTGTGTGTAAATGAATGTGTCAAATAATTAGTATCTGTGAATTTGTAAAGGATTATTAGTGTGATAGCATGGATGTGTAAATTGGGGCAAAGATGGCACAAGGAGGCTGTTTGGAGCAAGGCAGGTTGTTTGGGGGCACAGATGGCACAGACATGCTGTTGGAGAGCAGCAAATGTTATCCCAGGATCCAATCAATATTGAAGGCGGCCCTGGCTAACATTATTTCAGGATAGTTTAAGTCACAGTTTTCTAATGATGGAGGCACTCGCAGCCATGGTAATATTGAGCCAATGTAACCAGGGACAAAGCAAGACTTCTACCCAGTTTCAGATAAATGCTATAAATGCTTCTTCATGTCCTGTGTCTCCCATCCATTTTATGAATTTGCTACTTCCCACCCATTATGTCTGCCGTAATCGGCAACAAGGAGAATAAAAAATCAACTTGTCCCACTTTATATGCAATCGTGTCTGATTATTTTTGCATGATCTTCAAACTATTTATACTAAACGTTATCATCTACCATAACATTTCTACTCTGTTCCCTTTCTTCTCCTCTCTCTTCAGCTTCAGTTTATACTGACAGTGAATGCAATTCAGGTCAAGGTCGATGGGCCCTAACCAACAATTACTTTACTGCAGTGGTTGCAGTCAACCATTAAGAAATTGAATTAAGCACTTGGCGTTATTGTACAACTTAACATTTTGCATATAAAATTTTACCTATATGATGTCATTGGTGTAAACCTCTTTTTACATATTGTATTGGTGTTGCATTCCTTTGATCTATATGTCACTTTGAGAGTCTACCTTTGTCTGCATTTATTTGTTTAATAAAATTACAAGGAAAGAAAAATAGCTTACGTTTTTTTTTTTTTTTTTAGGTCCAGAAGCTCTTAAAGGAGCCAGCACCCGACAGTGGCCTTCTATCGCTTTTTCAAGGCCATAATCCCATATTTTGATGATAATTTGTGCCTCTGTGGTCAGCTACTCCATTTTATATTTCCTAGAAACCATACTGATTGGCTTACTAAAATAAAACTGAAAATATCTATGTAGCTGATAAACACATTGCATTCAATGCACCTTTTCTCATTAAAATAGTTTAATGTGCTTTATTTTCTTTTTTTACATTATTATCATTGGAATTCTAAAATCGAATACTGAAACGTCAGGTAATAGTTTACAGTTAATTGAACAAGATCAAATGATATACAACACAGAAAAGTCCCATATAATGACCTACTGACCACAGTACACATAGCACGCTCCCCACAATGTTCAATTGGTGGTAAATTGTGTCTCCCACCAGAAGCTTAGCTTATGAATATTATAATGCTGTAACGGCTAAATGTCACAGTTATAATAATAATAATAATTTTATGTCAAGACAGGAGGCTTCATATTATGCAAATCTCTCTTTACTACTCCCAAATAGCAGCAAAGAAAATATTGCAGCACTGAAACAGTTTACAGAAAACTGAACATGACACCAATAGCACAACAGTAGAGTATATATAAGGACCCTGAGTAACTGCCAAATCCTCTTTCTTTGCTGCTCCCTAGAAAGATAAGTACCTGTGATTTTCTATTATACATATTTTGGTTGTTTTTCAACCTATATATGCTGAATTTCATGTATTCCATTTATGGTATATATTGTTTCTTTCATTATTCTACGTTATTTACTTCATAATTTCCGTTTTAGTTTTCCATTTTATTAAATGTCTGTTTGCTTACTCACTGCGTTAACCCCCTTTTACTTTCCACTTTATGTGTACGTTATCTCTGGTTGTTCTCCTTCGAAAACTGCCATTTTTCTTCCGTTTTGTCTATCTGACTGAAGTGAGGTACTGAGCATGTGCGAAAAACTTCAGTCAGATAGACAAAATGGAAGAAAAATGGCAGTTTCCGAAGGAAACTCCCCGCAATTCCCCGCCCACAGCTCTGACGCGGTAATTCATATCGTACCAGCATGGTATAGCTTTGTTTCAGATGGCGATTTTTCCTCTAACAGGTATCTTTTCAGACAGTAAAGCTATTCTTTTCTAAATGGATTCTTCAAAATCCGTTTCCTCATATGTGGATGCCTGTCCCCTTTCACCTAATAAGGAGATTCATTTATCTGACCCTCAATTACATCACATTATGGAGGAATCTGTTTCAAAGGCATTCCAATCGGCTATGGCTAATATGTCTGAAGCTATAGCTAAATCTGTGTCAGTGGCCATTTCTAACACCATGGCTCCTAAAAAAGCTGATATACAAATGTTCAGTGAGACCCCCCAAGTGGGAGATGTGAAAGATGGGGTTAAATCAGGCAAGGCCCTTCAGAAAAGGCGCCATTGTGACGGTCATGCTCTCCGTAACTCGGAGGATTCAAAACTTAGATATTTCCAATCTATGCAAGACAAGACCATAATGACTCGCTCCAACCTATGAGCAGCGTACATACATGTGTTGCTAAATCACACATAAGACCCTCTCAGGAGGAAGAATTAATTAGGCCTAAAAGGCCAATAATTAAACCTGACTCCTTTCACAGTACTTCCAGTAGTGAGTCAGATGACTCTTATGTAGATAAAACCTCCAAATTACCAGACACTGCTTCAGATTCTGATGGTTCTGACAGCGAGTATGACCCCAATAAAAGGGAAGTTGACACCGATATTTCTTCCCTAAGGGATGAAGCTGGTGACCTAATGTTTGACCCGGATACTCTCCGCCATCCTTGCTCTCTGGCTTGGAAGCCAGATACACATATTACAAAATACTTAACAGCGTGGATACGCAAACCTATGGAGAGAAATACCGGAAATAAATTAAGGGCTGAATGCCCTAGACCCTTATTGGAGGACAAATTGGAGCAGACCCCTATCATTGATGCTCCTATTGTTAAATATTCATCTAAAACTGGTAAAGACCCCAGAAAGGGTATTGACCGTTCTCTTAGAAGTTGTCAGGACAAACTCCTGGACATATTAGGCCCTCTGACTAAAATATTTGAGTTAGTGGAACAGGCTAGACTTTCTCATTCTGCTCTAGATGCAGATATTTTAAGTGGCTGGATTCAGAGAGCCATTTGTCTTTTTGGTAACGCTAATTCGGCTTTATCCAGTTAAAGAAGACGATCCCTCTTACTCAGATTGGATCCTCAATTGTCATCATTGTCAACTAAGGAACCTGGTCCGACAGCCCAGGGTAACCTTTTTGGAGACTCTTTTGTGAAAGAGTTAGGGAAATTCGTTAATACATTTACATCATTTGATAAAGCAAAGTCATCTCTTAAAAGAGTGTTTTCCCAGAAGGTTTTTGACAGGGCTGGTAAAGGAAGGAACCGGTTTGCCGGCCGATCCATGTCTTCCCACAATGTGGGCAGAGGTTCCAGAAACTATTGGCAATCCCAACATCAACAAGAACCACGGGAGAGAAATACATTTCTCCAATCTAGAGGGATTTCCTGGAGACAGAGAGGTGGTAGACCGTGGCAAAAGCCTAGATCTTTTTCAGGTAAGACCTCAATTTTTTCTATTTCCTCAGAGAGTGGGGGGCAGACTAATCCATTTTTTCCATCAATGGTCTATGATTTCTCAGGATCCTTGGATCCTTCAGACGGTCAAGGGGTATGTTATAGATTTCATAGAAATTCCTGTACAACCCTACCCACCTCCCCCTATTTCTTTCCAAAAATCAGACATTCTAGCTATAGACTTAGAAATTCAAAAATTATTGCACAAAGCGGCTATTGTTCCTGTTCAGTTTTCTTCCCCAGGTTTTCTCAGCAATCTCTTTCTAGTAAAAAAGAAAGATGCAGGTTACCGTCCAGTCATAAACCTCAAAGATCTGAACAGATGGGGTTACCAATCAACATTTCAAGATGGAAGGTATTCACAATCTGAGAGACCTTATCCTTCCAGAAGATTGGTTAACGAAGATAGACTTACAGGACGCATACCTGACGGTTCCTATACATGTGCCGCACCAAAGATTCCTACAGTTTCAATGGAAGAACGTCAAATACCAATTCACATGTCTACCATTCGGCCTAACATCAGCCCCTTGGTGTTTCACAAAGTTAATGAAACCAGTGATCTCCCTGTTAAGAAGCAGAGGTATTCGGCTGATTATATACCTAGACAACATTCTCATCATGTCTCAAAGCGAGCATCAGGGACGAATTCACACTCAATGGACCATCAAAACTCTTACCAGCTTGGGTTTCGTCATAAACCAAGAGAAGTCGGTGTTGATTCCTCAGCACCAACTGGAGTTTCTCGGGTTTTCCGTAAACTCCATACATGCTTCGTTAAGTCTTCCGACCTCCAAACTCAGCCTCATAAAGAAGGAAATTCGATCAGTTCTATCAAAGGGTTTGGTCTCATTGAGAAAAATTGCAAGAATTATAGGAATGCTGTCAGCTTCGATTCAAGCTATTTTCCCAGCACCTCTCCACTATCGTGCTCTGCAAAGGTTCAAGAACCGTCATCTCCAAGCAGGTCAAATCTATCAAGACCTAGTACCTCATACGGTCGAGGCAAGAGAGGAACTTCTTTGGTGGCTGAAACATGTAGATGCATGGAACGGCAAGGCCATTTTCAGTTCTCTTCCGAATATCGTCATTAAGTCAGACGCCAGTCAACTCGGTTGGGAAGCGCGCTGCGGATCTCGAACAACGGGAGGGAGATGGTCTTCTCAGGAAGTAGATCTTCACATCAATTGCCTGGAGCTTCTACCGGGATCCTTTGCCCTAAAATCCTTTGCAAAGGACAAAGTGAACTGTTGCGTGTTACTCAAAATGGACAATGTATCTGCGGTAAGATACATAAACTGGGGGTTACTCGTTCGAGACCTTTGACCGAATTGGCAAAAGATTTCTGGCATTTTTGCTTGGATCGTGGCATCACGATTCAGGCGGAATATATTCCAGGTCTTTTGAACACGGTAGCAGACTGGCACTCCAGATATTTAAAGGATTCCAGCGACTGGAGACTGCACCAATCCATTTTCTAATGACTAGCAGATCTCTGGGGCCCCTTCCAGGTAGATCTGTTTGCGTCCAGGTTGAACGCCCAATTTCCCAAGTTCTTCAGTTGGTGACGCTTTTCTGCAGGATTGGTCTCGGGATCTACAATATGCTTTCCCACCGTTTTGCATGATTCCCAGAGTTGCATCGATGGTCAGAACACAGAAGGCTACCATAGTCCTCGTCACCCCTTTATGGCAATCACAACCTTGGTACCCAACGATTTTGGAACTGAGCATAGATGCCTCAAGATTACTTCCATCCTTTCCGGATCTTCTACTCAACCCTCAGGGAGAATCTCATCATACCTTAGTGGCATGGCTGATTTCGGGAATCCCTCATCTATCGAGGGACTTTCAGAATCAGCTACCGACATCCTATCCAATGTTAGAGCACCAGGTACCAGGGCAGTGTATGCATCTGCCTGGAAAGTATGGTCTTGCTGGTGTTTGGAACGGGGTCTGGATCCCGTTCGAGCAAATGTAATTCATGTTGTAAATTTTTTGGCATCTTTGTTTGATAGTGGTAAAGCTTACAGAACTATCAATCTATATCGCTCTGCGATCTCGGCACATCATATTTTAATCAATGATGTGCCTATAGGCAGACATCCTTTGATATGCAGGGTCTTAAAAGGTGTTAAGATTCAAAATCCTCCGGTTCCAAGGTATATGGAAACATGGGACGTTACCATAGTTATTCATTTTATCTCCTCATGGCCTGCGAATGATTCTCTTTCTCTAAAAGAATTGTCAGCAAAACTTACTATGCTTTTATGTTTAATTTCGTGTAAAAGAGTGTCTGATGTCAAGGCTTTGGGTTTCAATAATAAATCTTTTATTCCTTCTGGTGTCACATTCTTTATTTATCGTCGAACTAAGACTTTTCTCAGATCTGTTTTCTATCCTAGTTTTCCTGATCAACCTCACCTCTGTGTTGTGCAATGTTTACGTCATTATCTAGACAGAACTTTGTCTCTAAGACAATCTTCTTCTTCTCAACTTTTGATTTCCTACCGTAAACCTTATGCTCCTATTTCATCGGCCACTCTGGCGAAATGTATTAAGTGGGTTATGCAATTAGCTGGTATTGACACTTCACTGTTTAAACCTCATTCACTCAGAGGTGCTATGGCTTCTAACGCTTTTTCCTCAGGAGTTCGTTTACAAGATAATCTTAGAGCAGCAGACTGGTCCCGGGAATCTACATTCAAACAGTTTTATTTTAAACCTGTATTGCATGCTTCGACTTCTATGATTCATTGATATGTTTTCTAATTGCTATAAACTTGCATAATATGAAGCCTCCTGTCTTGACATAAAATTGTGTGATTTTGCTAACTTTGTGACGCAAAATAGTGATTTTATTAAAGACAGGAGGCGAATATTATCCCTCCCTGTTTATATTGTTTATTAACCCTCTCTTCTGCTATTGTCATTAGGTTAAATTTGCCGCATTTGCCTTCAGCACCGCAGAGGACCACTCGTTCTTCTGGCATCTGGGGGCTCCTGTTGTCACCGTTCCCAGCTGTTATTTGCCTTCCTGACAAAGGATGTGGTTGTGACCCGACAATCTTCAGTTTCCACTTTCTGAACCTTGAAGATGCAGAAGTTCAAATTTGGGGACTATGTTACGGCAAGATCAGCTAAGAAAGAGGATTTGGCAGTTACTCAGGGTCCTTATATATACTCTGCTGTTGTGCTATTGGTGTGAAGTTCAGTTTTCTGTTAACTGTTTCAGTGCTGTAATAGTTTCTTTGCTGCTATTTGGGAGTAGTAAAGAGAGATTTGCATAATATTCGCCTCCTGTCTTTAATAAAATCACTATTTTGCGTCACAAAGTTAGCAATATCACACAATTATACTATCTAAGAAAAATTGCAAAAACATGTTCCCTATACCATATGAAAATATAATAAAGTGGTTCATATACCTTATTACACATAAAGACCAGTGTTGAACATAGGATCTTAAAGCATCTAAGGAGATAATCAAGACTTTCATTGCAACTAAATGAGTTTGTCTCTTGGGTAATTGAATTAACCTGTTTTTACTTAAAGTATGGGGATAGTTATAATCTATACTATGCAAAACCAACATTTTATCAATTATGCAAAATTCAGGCACTATTCATTCTCATGGAACCACATCCCACAATATTAATACAAAGCTATATCCTGTATTTTTATCTCCTACATTCTTGCAGACTATGCCAAAATATATAATCCAAAACAGAATATACTACCACAATCATGTAACACATATCTACAAATGTTTCCGTTATTCAGCACCAAGAGGCGCTCTTATATAAAGAGTAATTTTAGTGGTTGACCATCAATGAAACTCTTAACTGAAAGATTACATCAAGGGCCTTAAAACTTTACTCATCTATCAAAGATAATATCAGCCATCTGTTACTCACCTGTCCTCGGTTCCCACGTTGCCGCAACAGCCGCCGCGGAGGAGAGGGAGACCCCCTCCAACGCACGATTACCTCCACCGCAGCCACCACGAGGAGAAGGGAGACCCCCTCCAACGCACGGTTACCTCCACAGCAGCCACACGGAGGAAGGGAGACCCCCTTCCAACGCACGGTCACCTCCGCAGCAGCCACCACGGGGAGAGGGAGACCCCTCCAATGCACGGCCACCTCCGCAGCAGCCCCCACGGAGGAGAGGGAGACCCCCCACTGCACGGCCACCTCCGCAGCAGCCACCACGAGGGAGGGGGAGACCCCCCTCCACCGCAAGGCCGCTTCCGCTGCCTTCCTCTGAAGTGCCGCGCAGGAGAGGCAGACCTCCTGGTACACGGCGTCCTGCTGCTGCGCATGCGCGACCTCTAGTGGCGAACTCGCATACTGGAGGAATTTATGAAGGGAGATTACGCCATCCACAAGATGGCCGCGAGTCACAGACACCGGAAGTGATGTCATGAGGGGCTGATGGGAGATTCAGACTTCCTCCGCGGTTCTCCATTTAAACCCCTCAGACATGTTACACCTTGCCTTCTGATGGTCGTCTATGCCTTGTGCTAGCACCCAGATAGCGTTTACCTGCCTGATTCCTGTGTTTGACCTCGGCTCGCCTGACTACGTTGTTTTCCTGTATCCTGACCTCGGCTTGTTTATCGTTTATCCTGATCTCCTGAATCCTGACCTCGGCTACGTTTATCGGCTATCCTGCTCTCCGGAATCCTGACCTCGGCTTGTCTGAACTTGTTCTGTCTTGGAGTCCTACCTGACTACGGTGTCTCCTATATACTTGTACGTGACAGAATCAGAAGGCCATCATGAGACTCGCTTCGGTGGGACTTCAAGATCCGTGTGAGGCTCGGCTGGATGAGATGGATCATCGTCTGGAGCAGTTTACCCAGGCATTCCAGATCCTCCTTCAGCGCACTGATCCCGGATTACCGGCACAGTCTCCAGCAGTAGCACCTCTGCCAGCCTCCCTTCCGGCTCCAGTCTCCATGGTTCATGCTCCTATGAACCTTCCGCCGCCACAACGTTATGGAGGAGATCCTGCTACTTGTCGTGGTTTCCTTAACCAATGCGAAATTCATTTCGAACTTTCTCCTTATGCCTTTGCTTCTGACCGCGCTAAGGTGGGATACGTAATTTCGCTCCTGACCGACAAGGCCCTGGCATGGGCTTCACCTCTGTGGGAGAGAGACATTTCGGTGGTTCGTTCCTACTCCGAATTTGTGTCTGCACTACGTTCTGTATTCGACGTTCCAGGCAGGAGTTCCACTGCTTCGTCCTCTCTTTTCAATATTCGCCAAGGGGAACGTTCTCTGATGGACTATGCTATAGAATGTCGCACCCTAATGGCTGAAGTGGATTGGACTGATGAAGCACTGATTGCAGCCTTTTTGCACGGGCTATCAGAGACTTTAAAAGACGAGATTGCTGCTCGAGATCTACCGTCTGACCTAGACTCTGTAATAGCTTACATCACACAGATTGATCTTCGACTCCGTGAGCGACAGGCACAGCGGGACGACTTGAAAGCACGTGACAGAGGAGTTCGTCATCTTGTACGTGCTGTTCCCCAGTTCATACCACCACCTATGAATTCCTCCGCCTTTGAGGAATCCATGCAACTGGGGACTACCCATTTGTCAGAGCATGAGAGGTCCAAGAGACACAGAGAGGGGCTCTGTTTGTACTGCGGCATGGCAGGGCATTGGGCAAGTTCTTGTCCTAAGAAGTCGGGAAACGCCAGCACCTAGAGTGGATCAGAGGACCTGCTTTGGGTGTGCTGGGTATGTCCTCTGACTCAAGTAACACTCGAATGACTGTTCCGATTCGGGTGTCCTGGCCTGCGGGGTTTGTTTGCACAGAGGCCTTTCTGGATTCGGGTGCTGCTGGGAACTTTATCGATGCCGGTTTCTGTGACCAACAGCATATTCCCACAACACTTAAGGACATTCCTGTGAGACTCGAGGCCATTGATGGCAGACCTCTGCATCCTGCCCAGGTCACCCATATTACAACACCGGTGACAATCTCCGTGGGCATGATTCATAATGAGACGCTTCAGTTCCTGGTTATCTGCTCTCCCTCTACTCCAGTCATTCTGGGCTTTCCGTGGTTACAGACGCACAATCCCACCATCGATTGGACTACTAGAGAGATTACCTCTTGGAGTCGAACGTGTGAGGAGCATTGCATCAAACCAGTCAAACTGGCCAGTATGTCCTCTGACTTGGAGACCGTTACTACAGCTCTTCCCAGACAATACCGGGAGTTTGCGGATGTCTTTGACAAGAGGGAGGCAGAGAAGTTGCCCCCACACAGACCGTACGATTGCCCGATTGATCTCCTTCCAGGCACTATGCCGCCCAGAGGCCGGGTCTATCCGCTATCCGTTCCTGAGACCAAGGCTATGGAGACCTACATCGAGGAGAATCTCAAGCGTGGCTTTATCCGTCGGTCTACATCTCCTGCTGGTGCCGGGTTCTTTTTTGTTAAGAAGAAGAATGGAGAGTTGAGACCGTGCATTGATTACAGAGGATTGAATAAGATCACAAGACGTAACTCCTACCCGATTCCCCTCATCTCCGAACTATTCGACAGGTTACGAGGGGCTACGATCTTTACTAAACTGGATCTTCGTGGGGCCTATAACCTTGTCCGTATCCGTGCCGGCCATGAGTGGAGAACTGCGTTCAATACGCGTTCGGGACACTATGAGTATCTAGTCATGCCGTTCGGGTTATGCAACGCCCCGGCGGTGTTTCAGGACTTTATCAATGACTGTCTCAGAGATTTCCTCCAGCAGTTTGTCGTGGTCTATTTAGACGACATCCTCATTTACTCTACAGACTTGCCTTCTCATCGCGAACAGGTCCGTCGTGTACTGTCCCGTCTTCGGCAACACGGATTATTTGCTAAATTAGAGAAGTGCGTCTTCGAGACTCGGAAAGTGACGTTTTTGGGGTACGTTATCACTCCTGAGGGGTTCGACATGGATCCTTCCAAAGTTCAAGCAATCAAGGACTGGCCGCAGCCCGGGAGCCTCAAGGCTCTTCAACGTTTCCTTGGATTTGCCAACTATTATCGGCGTTTTATTCGCAACTACTCCAAGATCGTTGCACCCCTAACGGACTTGACAAAGAAAGGTGCCAAAGTCGCGGAGTGGCCTTCGGAGGCAGTGTCTGCATTCACTATTCTCAAGGAGAGATTCACGTCTGCCCCGGTGCTACGGCATCCCAACCCGCATCTACCATTTGTCCTGGAAGTAGATGCTTCGGAATCTGGGGTTGGTGCCATTCTCTCTCAACGCGCATCATACAGCGGACCGCTGCACCCTTGTGGGTACTTCTCTCGGCACTTTTCTGCGGCTGAGAGGAACTATGACATCGGGAATAAGGAGTTATTGGCTGTCATCCTTGCTTTGGAGGAGTGGCGTCACCTGCTGGAGGGAGCCTCTGTACCTACCTTAATTTTGACAGATCACAAGAACCTCCAGTACATGGAATCTGCTAAATGCCTCAATCCACGCCAGGCTAGATGGGCCTTGTTTCTATCCCGATTTCCGTTTGTGTTGACGTATCGTCCAGGCTCTAAGAACACCAAGGCGGATGCATTGTCCCGTATGCATACGCGACCAGAGGAGGAGAATGGGGAACCTGAACCCATTATTCCCCCTGCCAAGGTCATCGCTGCCATTCATCTACGTGGGTATACTCCCCTGCTGGATCGTATTTCTCGCTCTCAAGGACAAGCTCCGCCCTCCTTACCTCCTGGGAAACTATTTGTACCTCCTAGCTTACGCACCCTTGTGCTACGCACGCTTCATGGCGCTAGAACCTCGGGACATTCTGGAGTAGCACGCACCAAGGACCTGATTTCTCGAGCTTTTTGGTGGCCCCACTGGGGGAGGGACACTACAGCCTTTGTCCACTCATGCACCAAATGCGCTGCCAATAAGTCCTGTCGTACACGGCCTGCTGGACTACTTCAGCCACTCCCTTGTCCCTCGGTTCCTTGGACTCATGTGGCCATGGACTTTATTGTCGAGCTGCCTCCTTCAAAGGGCCATACCGTGATTCTCGTGGTGGTTGACCGCTTTTCAAAGATGGCTCATTTTATCCCGCTTAAGAAGCTTCCCAACGCCTCTACTTTGGCGGATGTGTTCATCCGGGACATCGTTCGCCTGCACGGCGTACCGTCTGAGATTGTGTCGGACAGAGGGACCCAGTTTGTTGCTAGATTCTGGCGCGACTTTACTAAGTCCTTGGGAATCACCTTGGCTTTCTCCTCTGCGTATCACCCTCAGACGAACGGCCTGGTGGAGAGGACTAATCAGCACCTAGAACAGTACTTGCGCCTCTTTATTAATGACCACCAGGATGACTGGGCCGATCTACTGCCGTTCGCTGAATTTGCGAGGAACAACACGCTCCAGGAGGCTACCAGGATCTCTCCGTTTTTCTGCCTTTATGGCCTCCACCCGCAGTCTCTCCCAGGGACTTTACCGGTTTCACCTGTTCCAGATCTGGAGGAGAGACTCGCTTCCATCCGTGCCACCTGGGCCTCTGTTCACTCCGCCCTGGAACGTGCTGCTCAGCTCCAGCAGAGACAGGCCAACAAGAAGCGGTCTCCCAATCCCTCGTACCAACCAGGTGATAGGGTTTGGTTGTCCACGCGGTTCCTGAGACTCCGGGTTCCTTCTATGAAATTGGCTCCGCGTTTTATTGGGCCCTTTCCGGTTCTACGCCGGATTAATCCGGTGGCGTACGAACTCTCGCTCCCCAGAACGCTTCGTATTCCTCGGGTATTTCACGCCTCCTTGCTGAAACCTCTAGTCTGCAACCAGTATACCCGAGGGGCACAGTCTACTGCTGAGACTTCCAGGAGGGGTTTGGAGAGTCGTATCCCCCAGGCCATTCTTGATTCCCGGCGGCAACAAGGCAGTCTACAGTACCTCGTACAGTGGAGAGGACTTGGTCCAGAGGAACGTTCCTGGGTACCAGCGGCACGCCTTTCAGTACCACAATTGATACGTGCCTTCCACGCAAGACGCCCTTCTCGTCCCGGTGGTCGCCCTGAGGGCGCCCTTTTGAGAGGGGGTACTGTTACTCACCTGTCCTCGGTTCCCACGTTGCCGCAACAGCCGCCGCGGAGGAGAGGGAGACCCCCCTCCAACGCACGGTTACCTCCACAGCAGCCACCACGGAGGAGAGGGAGACCCCCCTCCAACGCACGGTTACCTCCACAGCAGCCACCACGGAGGGAGAGGAGACCCCCTTCCAACGCACGGTCACCTCGCGCAGCAGCCACCACGGAGGAGAGGGAGGACCCCACTCCAATGCACGGCCACCTCCACAGCAGCCCCCACGGAGGAGAGGGAGACCCCCCACTGCACGGCCACCTCCGCAGCAGCCACCACGAGGGAGGGGGAGACCCTCCTCCACCGCAAGGCCGCTTCCGCTGCCTTCCTCTGAAATGCCGCGCAGGAGAGGCAGACCTCCTGGTACACTGCGTCCTGCTGCTGCGCATGCGCGACCTCTAGTGGCGAACTCGCATACTGGAGGAATTTATGAAAGGAGATTACGCCATCCACAAGATGGCCGCGAGTCACAGACACCGGAAGTGATGTCATGAGGGGCTGATGGGAGATTCAGACTTCCTCCGCGGTTCTCCATTTAAACCCC